>JAMKCH010013156.1:0-26571 GCA_023653785.1 Ophioderma brevispina
GAAATCTCACTCCAAAAAAGAGCCAGCTGAGTGACGCATCTTTTAGAGTGAGATCCACTTAAAATAAAGAGTGAACAAAATAACTCTAAGGAAAGAGTGAAGTGATAACTCCTTTTTAGAGTGAACTAGAGTATATTTTATGTGTAGGTCATAATTCATAGCATCGTGACATGAATGAATATTGTGGTGCATCATTGGCATGATTCTGTGAGACATGCATGATTTTGGCATGCATGACGTGTATGATCATAGCATACATGCCCGTGACATGCATGATTGTGCGTTTCGTACATGTGTAAGCCTAGCCTGGCGCAGACTACCGATACCGTATGTACGAGTGATAATAGTAGAGGAGCTAGCTAAGATATGTATGCACTTAATTTAGGAGAGGATAGCTCAACTGTTTTAGACTAATATGAACCCAAGGAACAACTTGTGATATGTGCCAAAATTGATATCCTGGTCGAAAGGCCTGATTTTCGCCAAATTCAAAATGGCCGCCAAAAATCAATTAAACAGCCTATTAGGATTCTTAAGGTCGCTTAGAACAAACAAAATAAACGCGTTTTGGATAATAAAATGGCATGTTAAGATAAAAGCAACACACAGATCATTAAAATGGTATTTTAATATTGTTAACATGTTTCAAATCCAAGATGGCGGCCAAAATGGCCGCCAAACATTTCAAATCTACAAAATGGGCAATATATTGACTCTTATTTGCCATAAATCAAATTCAGCATGTCCAGTGTATCAATCAATTAATTAATAATATCTCAATGACCACATAAAATTATATCTGACAGTTAATATTTGAAATAATGCTTGAAATTCAAAATGGCGCTCGATTAAGGCTACTGAAAGGTGAAAACACCATAGAAATTTGCCATTATATAGTACCGTTATTATCTAGAAATTGCCGTACAACTAACTAAATAATGCCATATATCATTCATAATAGTTGTAGTACCTCTATCATCTAGAAATTGCCTTACAACTAACTAACTAATGCAATATACCATTCATAACAGTTAGGGTTATCCCTTGTGTTACCAAGCCTTTTTGTAACACGGTTTAAAAAAAGGGGGGGGGGGTGGTTACCACCCCCTCGAGAATTTGTTATAAAGCACCCAATGCTTATGATTTTGATACCAATGGATAGGTATGGTCCCCCTTCTTTCCATTGAAATAAGTACCAACATACCTAGTATGGTGTCACAGTGACGTCATCAAGTCCGCGAGTGGGCAAAATTGGCATTTTCCACAGAAAATAGGTGAAAATTCAATTTTGCTCTAAAAACGTAGAAGTATCGGATTTCATGCGGTTTTCATTTCTAAATGATGGCAATTGGCTAGTTTTACATAAACATAGAGTTTTAGAGCCATACTGTGCATAATATTTTCAAAAATGCACCATAAAATATCCTTGGGTGGCAACCCCCGCCCCTTACCCTTCGACTTTGACGGCATACCCTAACCCCGGTGAAGGTGCTGCCTTCACATTTTTTCGCTAAATGACCGGAAAGGATGAGAGAACGATTACCTGGAAGATTTTTACGAAAGTTTTTAGCATTTAGCGCACCGGCGCGAAGTTCACTAGGGAACCACACCCCCCTTGGTAAGACGAGGGTTATCCTCTTATTTGCGTACACTACGTGTCTTTGCCAGGCCCTCTTCTAATTAATATTATATCTCTTTTCTAGCATATATGAATCAAAGGAACAAACTAGACAGTGCACCACAAATTATTTCACGGGCAAAAAGACATGATTGTTTGCAAATTCAGTGTTCACCGTGAATTCAGTTATAACTTAACTTAGGGTGTATCAGACAGTGGGTCCAGGTAATATAGACGATTGTAGTTATCAGGCAGATAGTGGCTCATAATCTTGAACCGCGTCCAGGTATATCTGGCAGTGCTCTTTCAGTAATAGGGTTTTACAACAATCACATGTCTTACATTTGTAGTACTTATCACACTTGATTATAGCCATCCTGCATCAAGGACCCAACACATCTTGCAGATTATTTGCCATGTGTGCAGGGATCTTGTAGGCCTTCGGGGTTTGAGATCACAATTCTCGGGACTAGAAAATTGCCCCTGTTTTCAAACCACAAGACTAGGAATTAATAATTATGGATGCGTTTCTTAATGGTCTTGGAACCCACATTTGCTGGTGGTGGTAAGTTTCCGTATATATCGTTGAGATTCAAGCTGTGCTCTCAAAGTTCCCCTGAGGTCGGCTTTATGAAAATGCAGCAAAATAGGTCCTCAAAAGTCGTCAGGTCTGTTGATGGTGTGGGGCACTGTGGCACTTGACCACGAAGTTCCGCATGTATCTGTAATTTCTGTGTACATGCAAAACACTGTTGTCCAAATTTTGATCACGGAGAAGAATTTCTTGTTTGCAGGTAGCGGTTAGGGCGGCAATTTGTAGTCGATATCTTGATGGTTGTATATCCGGGCTGTTGTGTTCGCACCCCCCAGTGCAGGGAGTGTGGGAGATACGTTATAAGCTTGTATTCCCCCGCGCCAGGGCAGATATGATAGTTTAGAGTGGTTTCATCCGATCTTTGCACTCTGAGTTGCTGCTAACAAGCCAGAGCATTTTGAGGCCAATATTTTCAATAACTGTTGTTATTGTTTTATAAGAGACACAAAAAGCATTCCCGCTGTCACCTGATGATAGCATTATGGATGTAGGTCTTGAACAGGGACCTTAAAATGCTCCTGCACATGGGAATGTATCAGTTTCCTTTTCGTTCAAGCAGAGAAAAGCCGGAGTGGAGCGAAGCCAACCCAACTGACAGCATATCCAGTACCTGTGGTGATTATAACCAGGTATTTTATTATAGAGGTTTTTGCTTTGGTTATTGGGTGTGAGCTACTCAAAATAGCAATTCGTGAGAGCAGTTTTTGCTGATGAATGATGACAAAAGTTCTCTAATTGCACAGGGACATTTTTGTTTGGTGGAGATCACATCAAGAAAAAAACCATTTTGTTTTGTTTTCTTTTCTTCCTCTTTCTTCATCTTTGATTGCTATCCTCTTGTATGTATCAAACAACATGGATCCACCGGACACAGTTGTGATCAGCTTTGTTGACCATTAGTAGATTTGGGGTCAAGAAAAGTAAAGTGGTGTGTGGTGTCCACAACCCCATTTGGTTGTCTTGTCAGGTTGGGTTGGGGAATGTCTTTGTGGTGGTTGGGGAGGGTTTCTGGTCAGCATTTATCAATTAGTGGGTACAAGCTCAAGTAACCATCATCGCTTAACGAAAAAACGAAGCAGAATTGGTTTTGTGATCTTTTGCCCGGATAGCTCCTCAACAGTTTCCATTGTCATCTATACTCCATAATCATGAGAGTTTGATTTTAAGCAGGCTCACCTACCAATTACCGACGGCACAGGAAAAATTCCATACCTGGAATATTACAACAGGCACAGGTGTATTTTTCCATTCCCTTCGCTAATCATGGTGGAGAAAAGGTGCTGACAGGATTGATAATCTTCACCATATGCAAGAATTTAAGTTAAAAACGTTTCTAGACCCTACATCAGCAACGCGATTACATCAGGGGACGCGGATTTGTTTTTTGTGTGTTGTGCTAGTAGTACAACTGGAGAGATTCTTGGCTCAAAAAAGCTTGTTTTTTCGCAACTCAGGAGGATAACAGATCAATATTATCCTACACAGGTATCTGATGCTGCTAGGGACGAGCTACAAAGTGTCTTACCGCACTCCATGTGCTGCGGGGTTGTGACACAACTACAATGATAGTAACTAAACTGTTGCAGCCCTGACCGCTGTCTGCAAACTAACAAAAATCTTATCTGATCAAGAATTTTGACCGTCCACAGCACACAAAAGCAACGTGAAGATGGCGGATTACACTCTTGGTCAACGCTTCACAACATCCAAAGACCTGCAGACATTGCGGATCTGCGTTTTTGCTGTCATTATAAGCATAGGCCTCAAGGTGAACTTAGAATTTTTGGAGAACAGCTGTACCTCGCAAAAGTTAGGAAACTTATTCCTAGCCGCGTCTACAACAACCAGTAACTGAAGTCCAGGCCCCATTAGAGACGCATCCGTTATTATGAATTCCCCTTAGGGGGTCCCGTTTAGATATGGTTGAAAGAAGAGGCACAATGGCAATTCAATGCTAGTCCTTGATCTCAAAAAACCAAAGATGGCCTGCCAGATCCCCTACACATGTAGCAGGTGCTCGCAAGAAGGTGGTCCTTGCAGGATTTCTATATGTCAAAAGTGTTGCACGTACTGCAAATGAAAAGCAGGCAATTGTTGTAAAAAACCCTCAATGCACACACAGATATACCTGGACTCATCAAGTAACGTTGAAAACACTGCCTAGGATTCCTGGAAAAACTCGGTATAAATGAACACTGCTGACATAAACCTGTGGACTCAGTTATGTAGGAACACTGATGAATTGACAACATGAGGCTCTTAACCCCATGATAGAATTTGGGCACACTATTGTCCTTTGAGATCATATTACCGGAACAATAAATTTGTTGAGGCTTTATGTTCATAGAAGAGGGCTTGGCTACGTCACGTATGTATGCACATTGAAAGGATAACTCAACGGTTATAAACTATATATTACGGTTTTAGATGATAGCGGTGGTAATGCCAATTTTCTATGTGTTTCACCTGTCAGTATCCAATTGGGACGCCTATTTTGACATGTGAACATTAGTATAACTATTTATAATGTCTGATATAAGTTTATGTGGTTCTTGAGCCATTTTTTAAGTGTGTGACACAATGGATTTGATATATGGTGAATACAACCCAATACATTGCCAAATTTATAGATTTTCAAGGTTTTGGCAGCCATTTGGCCACCATCTTGGATTTGAAAAAATTTACATATTGCACACCATTTTTAGATGAGCTGTTGTGTTTTTTATCTGAAACATTCAAATTGTATCTTAAAAAAAACATTGTTTCAAAAGGACCTTAAGAATTTTTAATAGGGCGGTTTAAGTGATTTTTGCCGCCATTGTTTTTTAATTTGGCAAAAAATTCCAGGAATTTGCCAGGATATCAATTTCGGCACATATCCCAAGGTGTTCCATTGGTGGATGATTAACCCCAAACTTTTATAAATTGATATATATGACATTATGTTAGTTAGTTTACGGTAATTTCTAGATGATAGGGTGTTTTTTTTTTTTTTCTGTTTTGTTTTGTCTGTTTCAATTTCATAGTGTTTTTACTTTTCAGCAGCTTATCAAGCACATTTTGAATTTGAAGTCATTTTATTAACATAATATTAAATGGCAGATATAACTTTATGTGGTCATTGAGATTTATTAATTAATTAATGACACAAGGACCATGCTGGTCGGATTTTGGGTGGATTTGATTTATCGCGAATACGGCTCAACATATAATGCAATTTTGAAGATTTCAACTTTTTGGCAGCCTATTGGCCCGCCATATTGGTTTGAAAAATGTTAACAATAATTAAAATAAATTTTCAATGATCCATGTGTGACTTTTGTTTAACAATCCCATTTTGTTAACCAAAACACATTTATTTTTGTTGGTTCTAATCGACCCTGAAGAAATCCTTAGTAGGCTCTGTAATTGATTTTGGCGGCCATTTTGATTTGGCGAAAATCCGGCCTTCGACAATGATACCAATTGGCACACATCCCAGTTGGTCATAGGGTTCATATTAGTCTAAAACAGTTTGAGTTATCCTCTCCTAAATTAAGTGCATACATATCTTATCCAAAGATCCTGAACTATAATACAGTTAAATAACATTTAATGTTTCTCCACACTTGGTCTGTGTACATGCTATGAACTGTGACCGAAATTTACAATATCTCACTACGTGAAGATAATCTATGATTTCTCACTATTACAACTTCGTCACCGTTTGTGACGGTCTCACTTAACTCGTCGCCATGTGTTGAACTAACTCACGCGATTTGCGGCGTTTCGGATTGGCTATTAGTTCACTCCGAAAAAAAGAGTGAGCATTTTTTCTCATCTTTTAGGCTAAAATCAGAGTTGACATAGCGATCAGCGTGGGCTTCACTACGAAAGAAGGGTGGCATTTTAAGCCACTCGGTAACAGAGTGAACTCGGTTAACCGCGAGTTAAGGTGTCAGGATGCATTTTCCTTCTCTTCTCCTCGCTTTTAGAGCCAAAAGCCACTCGATTAGAGTTATGTTAAATTACTCGAAATTCAGAGTGATTTTTCACTCCTTTTCAATTTTAAGAGAGTAAATTATGTACATAATGCGCGGGAGATTAACGTTATCAATTCCGTCATAGCGAATGCATGGAAATGAAAAAAACTAAATCTCAAATCTCCGGAATACGAAGGGGTTCTATGGAGATTTTTGCATCAGAATGGTCCGATTACTATTTTTTGTTTTCAATATGCCTATGTATCGTAAATTTGGGTCTGAACCTATGAACCTAGCGAGAAATTGAACGTTTGTGTCGGGCACTTCGGTGCTCGCAACACGGAAAGTGAACACGGCATCGCTACGCGCGGGCCGACTCCCTTTTCCCACAATGCCTTTCGGTATTTTTTCCGTCTTGAGAATTTCACAAACGCTGGTTTCAATTAACCGCTTTCAATTTTAGAAAACAGGATTACCATACCTTACCGGACCGCCGTACCACAGCCGATAATGACGTGGTTGATAAACTCCCTCCCTAGGGCAGTGAAGATTTGCCAAGGTTTGCCAAGATTCACCAATGGGCGGCGTTGTGGTCAAGACGACACGTTAATGGGGTGTGGTTTGTGACCAACCTAGGTAGATCGCATTTGTAATTAGGAATCGGCTAATGAATTTAACCCTTTCCCAGGACTTTGGGCTAGAAGAGCCCAGATTGACTTTCTAATTAATATTCTGAAAAGCTGGTAACGGTGAACCTTGAAATCAGAATAATTTTTGGCCTAAAAAAAGGCATTTCAAAGTGCGATCGATGGTATTTTCAGACAATCTAGTAAATCGCGATATCGGACCCTATCCGCCCCTGCTGATACCGAAGTGGAAATAGGTACAGAGGGCAGCAGACTGAGAAGTTAAGTTAAATCGACAGATTATCAAAATAGTCTAGCACCTCTTGCAAAACTGCAAAAAGAACAAATAAAACTCATCTTAACCTAGTAAGTTAGTACGAACTGCTGGTGCCAGTCCAAGATTTTGATCAGTCTACCATGGCTGCGTTCGGTGCACAACATGACCGTTGCGCGGAGAGATTTCACTCGTTTAGCTGTAAATTTCGTGGGGACGGTTCGTAAAAAACTCGCGATTTTTCATATTTGTGTCACCTTTGGAAGCCGGGAATTCAATTTTATGGATCTACAAGGATCAAGGAACCTAGTCAACCAACATTTATCGCTATATTGGTGGAATTGATTGCAGGAAACGATAAGACAGACACCAAATCGACTCAAATCTGTGTGTGTGCTGTCTGCGGCGCGCATGGCGTTCATGGCATTGTACAGGTATTTTGCATTGAAAATTCTCCATTTATGTAAACACATGAGTCATAATGTCAGCGGGAAATTCGAAAATTGGCCAACACATGTATCATCGGTATTTTAAATCCTTTTCATATACATGATAGAGGAGATCTAGATATACACAGAAATGTTCATGTTGAAGGATCTGGACTTCCGAAAAGAAGGTAAAAAATAATAAAAATAAATATGAAAAATACAGATTATCAATGTAATTAGCTGTAATTATGCACAAAGCAGCTATCAATTTTCCCAAGGGTATTAAAGCAATATTAGCACATTTTTTGAAGAGCGCCCCCAATTTTCAAAATTTGATATTTTGCACAGTTACGTTGGTAATTGTCTAGGAAACTATACCTGCTAAGGAGAATGCTAAAAAATGCGTATTTATCAAAAAATAAGCGATTTTGAATTTAGAATTGGGATCCCAGATTGGACTTAACGGCAGAGCTGGAAATGCTTCGTTTATGTCCGTCCATGATGAAATAGTGCCACCTCGAGAAAATAACCTCCAACTTGGCCTGCCTGAACTATTAAAACAACTAATGGATGAGCGTAGACACGTACATGGCGGTATTTCCCGGCTATTTCACATTGGAAGGCCGTTTCCAGCAGCCTTTGTATTATTATTGGGGATCCCCGATAATAATTATTCTTGTACAAAATTCCTTCGTTTGTGACACATAGACATTTTCGAGCTTAACCATTCACAGGTATAGTTTACGAGCCAGTTACCAATGTAATCGTGTAAAAATCTCCAAATTTTTGAAAAATTGGGGGCGCTCTTCAAAAAAATGTGCTAATATTGCTTTAATCATAACTCCCACTGGTCCAGGGAAAGTTTAAACGATTCATGAATATTCATGAGGTGTAATAATTTAAATTGCATACCTACCCACTCCTTATGAAAGGGGAATCTAGGAAAAAAACCATTGCAAATAGCAAAGGCCGAGGCTATAACAAGAACTAAAGCCAATGCACGGTCCATGGTGAAATCAGCAGTAAATTCAACTCACTTATGGGTAATATCTGAAAACGAAGAATACACAAACTTTAGAACAGAACAAGGAATATGTGACAAAGACCTTGTTACACCCTATTCCAGTCAGGGTACCTTATGACTGTTGTTAGTTTGTTACATCTCGTGGACGTCAACGATCAGAAATGCCCTACAAACACAAATAACTGAGCCTTGTGCACAAATGATCTAAATTTTAGACAATAACACTGTTTTAGTGACATGAAAGTCCTTTGCTTGGCAGGTAACGTGTTTGCCTGGCATCTTTTAACCAGACCCAAAGGTGTAATGGCACAACAGATACAATTTTCTTGACGTTTCTCGTCTTTGTGAAGATTTTATAGATAACACAATTGGAAGAATGTTTCATTCGTTTTCATTGAACTAAGCTAAGAGTATCACATCTAAGCTAAGAGTATGTTATTTATTGATTAGTGTCACTACTTTAACAATTGACTTAAATCTAAAATTTTATACATATTCATTGCTTTCTTAAAATATGTTCAATTTACATGCATTACCTCCGACAATGAATATTTCAGCAGGTAATCGCATTAGAATTAGTATTGTCAGCGTAAAAGTTATTATTGTTAAATATTATGTAAGATATTTGTTCAGATACAGCACTGCATTAATTTAGTAGCATATCACTTTCAGATTCTGAGGTCATCATTTAGTCAATGCACACGATAAAGCCACGATTGTATATGATGTACCGATAACCACTGTGTAAATCCCATTGGAATGGATGAAAAACAGATAGTCTTTAATAATCGTTTATATCTCTGGTTTGCGTGGGTGGATTGTGATGGGATTTGCATAATTTATAACAAATAATATAACTAATATCCTCCATGAAAATGAAGTTCACAGCTTCAGTAGTTTTGAGAAATCGAAGTGTGTCTGCTTGCACCCTTTTTTGGGACACACTGTAGTTCACCTTTGTGAATGCAATGTAGCTGGGATTTCTACAATCGTTATGGCAGGAGATATGGTCCCTTGGACTCATAGTCCACATATAATGGTAAAGAATAGGACACTCGAGTGGACTATATCTCCTTTTACACCTGTCATAAATATTTTTCCATCAGCAAATTTGTTTATCGATCGGGGTATGAACTCTCCACGAACGTTTCGATGCTACATTCTAAACAAACCTTACCTATCAATTAATAGAGGAGGAGCAGTATATCATAGGGGCCTTATTTAAGGAATTCGTTTACCTCCCACTACAGAGAAAGTTTGACACCTTTGGTAGTTAGTATGGACCCTCTACATCAATGCTAGGTAGGTAGTACTCTCAAATTGTGGTATCACTTTTTCAATAGGGGCCAATTTAAGTTTACACAGGGGTCAAACTTTTAAAATGCCCCAATCATGTTGAAATGTATGCCATATTGTCCACCTAATCATAAGGATTCCAAAAATGTATAGTTTGTACCACCTACGACCATTGGTTTTGGAGTTATAAGGTACAAATGGCTAAAATGGTAAAAAGGTCAATCTCAATTTGTACAGGGGTCAATGTTTAAAAGTCAATTGAGTATGTTTAATACTTGAAAAGTTATAGATGATGTGGACCTATGAGTCACTTGTGACACTCAGACGCCCTCTGTTGTTTCTGCAGGCAAAATATTACAGTAGTTCTTGACAGACACATCAATGGGTTATAAATTACTTCAGAACTTTATGATTAATTGTCACAAAATGCAGCGGTAGCAATTAGCTATGCTTGATAAGAAAGTTAGTAAATTATTAATTCGAAACAAAAGTTACAGCAAAAAAAAACAGAATTTCCCATGCAAAGTATAGGTGTTTTGCCTGCCAGTTTCTCTATGACACCAACAGGGGGCGCCATAACATAAACAAATGTCACTCATTATTGCCGAGGTAAGAGGACTCTAAAAGGATAGTTTGTATTATGTTAACTGCTTACTTACGGAGAACAGGGTCAAAGAAGGTCAACACCAATTGGGTATGTTGACATAGACATATTGGTCCCATAAATGGAACTATGCATGCGATGTACAAACTTATCCTTATTTTGATCATTAAAGCTAGATGACATACTTCTATCATTTTCAACCAAAATTGGAGTCAACTTCTGATTTTGACCCTTAAAATAGAAAATTGACCTTTTTTACCATTTTAGCCATTTTTACCTATAACTCCAAAACATTGGTCATAGATGGTACAAAACGATTACATTTGGAATCCTATGACCTAGACAGGACAATATGATGACATTCCTACATGATTGGAGCATTTTTAAAAGTTGACCCCGGTGTAAACTTAAATTGGCCCCCCTATTGAAAAAGTGACACCCACAATTTGAGAGTAATACCTACCTGCGTTGATATAGATGGTCCATACTAACTACCAAAAGTGTCAAACATTTTCTGAGGGGTAAACGATGATGTTTGACCGGGTCCTAGCCTAACATAAGGATTTTACTTTTTTTAACCGTTGCCCATACCCAAGTATTATCATGGGTTGTAAGCCACATTGGTAAAAACGACTGTTGCGAGGCTTCCGCAACTTAAACAACTTTTCCAATATTTTCCCAATCACATTTGATTGCAGTATAGGCTATTGTCAATATTACCCACAAAAAATGGTTTTTAAAAAATGAAGAGGGGACAGAAATTGAGATATGTATACATGCCACCTGTATGCTTACAAGTTCAATCATGATTGATTCCATTAAAAACACAAACCCTTACACATCAAGCAACATAATTAAGATTTTGATTTAGACCTTGCTGAAACCTGGTATTTGTGTTGAACCACTTACAAAATTGAAAAATGGGTCATAATTTTCATGAGAAAATACGTATAATACAAATCGAAAATTGCAAAGTTTCCGCGCTTTGTGTGAGAAGAGGCCACACCCAGCCCTGGGCCATCTGATTACTTTCCCTTACTGCCAGGGCCCCACCTCTGAATAGGCTGATCCACCACTGGGCGTCACCTATAGGGGCTCTGTACATACATGCATCTGCACTTTGCGTTTTGTCTGGGGTATGGGGTCTTAAAGAGTTTAAGACTGTAAAAGGGGGAATCAAAAAAATGTAGTCAACTTTCCACACCCAAGCAATATTTATGTTCCACCCCACCCCCACCAAAATTTATGAACACTTCCTAAATTCATGGATTTTGAAAATGTAACGATCAACATACTGTTGCAGTGAAATTCTTAAAAGAAAGCTTCAATCGTTTTTCAATCGAAGCATGGTAAAAATCGAAAGAGACTAAAGCCATACATTGCAGTTACACTAGCATATGGTACAAGCAAATTATTGGGCAGAATATCAACGTATGCAACAGAGTGGGTGGTTGTCTCATGTAGAAGGCAAAGTCCTCTGGTTCCAATTATTTTAAGAATTACGGACATGGTGTATGCCTACTAGGAAATTCATTTACATTTCCTAAGCAGCCAGAAACAAAACTTTTGATTGGATGATAGCGCACCCATCACAGTGGGTAACTTCTCGGTTCATTGACATGATGAGTGATATGACCCATGGGTGTGAGAGTACCATGAGTGTACAATGCCAGCTAGCACACACTATGAGTTACAATATGCTCATCAACAAGGGCACAGTTCAGGGGGTTTGTTTGTACATGCATTGACATGAACTGATCATGTGTATTCGAGGTATCAATATTATCCACACTCAGGGGATGTGTTTCTAAATACACTTGTGAATGATAAGATATGAACTGTGCCCAGGAGTTGATACTCATGGCCATAGTGTCAAGCATTGTTTTGAAAATGTTTCCTGTAAGGAATTTGTAATCTCGGTGCAATGGGACTGTGTTAAATATTTAGAATATATTGATACAGGGGGCACCCCCTATGAAAATATACGTGTTATATCATCTAATATACGAGGGGTTCCTTGATCTCGAGTATTTACACTAACATTGTACTAACATCCTCGCTAAGCAGATGGTTGTCTTTTTCCAGCGACGATGGTATAAAATCGAGTAGTAAAAGCCACTACATTGCAAGTTACCCAAGCATATGTTGTAGCAAGCAAATGATTGGCGGAATATCAGTCATGCAAGAGTGGGGTGGTTGTCTCATGTACAGTACACCAAAAGTTACTGGTTCCAATTATTTTACAGAATAAGGGACATGGTATAGGCTACTAGGAAAGTCTTTAATTCCTAAGCAGCTAGAAAACAAAACTTTTTTTTTGTTTTTTTGGGGGAAAAATTTGGATGACAGCGCACCTACAGTGGATAACTTCTCAGTTCATTGACAGTAATGGATGAATGACCCATGGTTTTATATATTTATGCCACTATGTACAATACCCAGATAGCACAACTATGAGTTAACAATATGCTCATCAACAAGGCACAGTTCAGTGTGTCTGTACCTTATAAGCATTATGGTGATCCTAGATTTCAGCAAGTCGTTAGACACTGTCTCCACATCAACGGCTCTAGCCAAGTAAGGAAACATTGGCCATTAACAGCAGACTCTTGAATGGAGTCACCAATCACTCCGGTGTTTCCTAGGGACAGTGTTGGGCCCCTTGCGTTTCTACTCTCATTAATGTATGATAATGGGGTATGGATTATGAAAGAACTGTGACCCATGGTATCTTGTTTAATTGATCTATGAATAGTCATAATCTCCTTCATTGGATCTTCAAAAGGAATTTAATGTTCACACAAAACCTCACCAAATTAATCCTGATGTGTGTCATGTTGTCAGGGGTATATAATGTGAAGAATAGGTATCTTGGGGCCTATAACTATTGTTGAAAAATTTAATTAATTAAAATGTTCTTTTTTGATATTACTTCAGGTTGCATAGTATAAATGTGCATACAATATGGGTATGCATTGAAGTTAATACTTTTGGGTGTGGCATGTTGTATTTCCTAGAAAGTCATTGTTGTGGCACTGACCCCATGCTTCCTGTGTGAGGCTTTAATATGGTAGGGTAGGCACATGCATGGGCACATGTGATGTGGTGTATTAGGCATACAGTGAAAAAGCTTCTCGTTGACGTCATTAATGCTTGTATTTGAGTGCAGAATTTAAAGTCAGTCTGTGTCTGGGAATCGAGGAGAGTGGAATGTAAGAGAAATTGCAGTCATGAATCTATGTTAAATAAAGGTGATGAAATGTACGAGAAGTGTTTGGCTGTATAATTTACAAGGACTCTAAAGCGACGGACAAGGCTCCGCACAAGTAATTGTGTGTACGGTTTCTTCAATATACCTAAGTGCGGTAAATTGTGGTTCTCCGGCCCTTAGATAAAACGGGAAAAAAACATCACAATGTGTAAATTAAAAGGGTTTTTCACACACATTACTGTAACAGTATAGATACAGGCTATGTGCTAATAAGGGACTAAACTCTTTAGCATATCTAAACAATGGGAAGATCTTGTTTTCTTGTTGTGCAACAGGTGAATTGGTGCTTGGATTGTCATATCAGTTGGCAGATTGGTATAAATAGATTAATTTATTAATCCGTAGTTGAAATGAATCAGAAAATGTACCTTAAGTTGACAAAGGCATCATGATATTGTACATGTACATTCTCACAAACACCAGTTTAATGTGTGTAATCCCATAGGAATGGAGAAAAAAGGTGTGTTTACAAAACCTACCATATCTGGCTTATTTTTCAGTCGATTTCTTTCATTTTTTCAACACATGAAAGTATATTGATGTGTTTTATAAAACCAACAACAATCTATGATATAGTGATTGCATTAAGGTCAACATCATCTTTTATGCTTGCACAATTTTTTTGATTCACATAGTATATATCACTTGAAAAAGAGAGCAGACATGAACAGTTTTGTACACACTCCCATTTTTGCTCCTATTGCCAATGGCGTCACACAGTAAACCACTTATATGGGTCATGATATTTTACTTAAAAGTGGGTTATTGTAGTACTAGTATGGTTAAAGTAATCAACAAAATTCTTCTCAAAACCAGAACAATATAAAGCTAGAGTTTTTTTAAACTAGTGTTTGCACAGAATATTTAACAAAATGATATGGATCGGAGAATCTCCAAGGATCAATAGCGGGTTTTAACAGATTTGAAACAGATTTTGGATGAGGTTTTTCATAAATATTGCACCAAAATCAACGTGATCGATGAACTTTCATGATCAAGGACATGTTTTAAACAGATTATTGTGGATAAGAGTTTTTGCTTACAATATTGCACAAATAACCACTGTTCTAAGGACCACCGTAATCAGTCCTTGAAGAAAGCGTGAAAAGTACGTTTACGTACAAGTACGTACAAAAGTCATAATTTCACAATGCAATGCAACCTTTTTAAGAAATGCATTAGGTTTTAACATTTCCCAACGGACAGTTTATTTTTGACAGTTCAGAAGTGTATTCTTCACTACATAGAGTTGTAAGCTTATCAACAAACTGTATGTGCGGATTTTGATAACTTTTTTCAAATAAAAGATATTAAGTAAATTAAGACAAATTGATATGACGTCATCAGTGACATTTTTTCAATAATTAAATTTGACACATGAAATCAAAATTTTGACGCTAGAATTTGTTTATAATGGCGTTGGCATCAGTTCTGAAATTTTTTACGCCTTTCTCATCTCAACAGAGGAATCCCGAGAGGAATTTATAATTTGGTGACGTATGTACGTTAATTAACAAAGTACGCATCGTTTGCACGTAAGGTTGCTATTGCTTTGTCCACAAAGTCAAGTTTAAAACGTGATAACCCCTAGCTTCTTGAGCTTGAAAAAGAAAGTATATAATTATGTCTTCGGTCTTAGTTTGCAATGAAGTCTTCCTTTCACGTTTATCTCTACATTGAAACTTGAAGAATTGTTTCAAAGTACCCCAACTTATGGACAATGAGACAGTTATGTTAATTTAGAGAAGAAAGTTAGTGGAAGAGAACTTGTTTTCAATATCTGGACCAAGTGATAATTGAATCTTTGAATGTTTAAATTTTTAAAATTAATAATCGATTATGAATGCATGCAAGATATCATTGACTTCACTGAATCTGATGCCATGTGACCTTGAAGCAAAGGTCAGAAGATTTTTCACAAAATGTGAAACTGAAAAAATGAAAACAACCGCTAACTCTGACAATTGGGTAAAATGGATTCAGCCTACAAAATCTATAATATCTGCCTCATTTCGTCACTAAATTCCTTCATTTTTCAGCCTAGGAAAAATAGAAAATAGGCCAATGCGTTGTAAACTCACTCAATCATGAAGCGAAAAAAAAAGTCGCCCACTCTTTACACCCGGCCATTTTAAACGTGAATTTATTGGTATGATTTCTCGGCAATATATAATGAAATTCCAATAGTGTGGGTTGGTATGTCAATGAAACAGCTCCCGTAGGATTTTGGTGCTAAAGTTGATTGTCTTGCTCGTTTTCATTTAATAGGAACCAGACCAGTCAGAAAATGATGGGGTACAAAATTTCGGACTGCTGCCCCCTTATCAAGGGGGAATTGTTACTACAGGGAAAAATTAAAATCGTATGTCAAATTGTGTTTTAATGTACATTAAATGTTCGTCTCCTTATAAGGATTAGAAAAGTATATATTTGCCTAGGTTCCGACCCTTTAGTTAAAGCGCTATAGCCCTAATGGTCAAGGTCACCTGGGGTTAAATTTACCCAATGCTCAGATTTGTTGAAACTGGTGATGAAGTTGTTTTTATGGTTCAAGGATCCAAAAATGTATTATTTTACCGTGTTGTGACATTTTGGCTAATTACATAGCAAAAATGTCGCAAGGGTCTACATGGTATATGGGGGGTAACGACTGTCCTGGAGGTCGCAATGGTGTGATATCAAAAATCAATTATAAATGCATTTCTGTTTCAGTATGACACAAGGAATCATGTGACACCTCTTTCAACAACATCGGAGCATTTCCACCAGGGTGAACTTGACCAATTATGGGGACATACGCATAACTAAAGGTTGGAACCTAGGCAAATTATATACTTTTTCTAATCCTTAGATCAGACGACACGGTTGTGACATTATTAAAACACCAATTTGACGAGATTTTAAAATTTCCTGTATATACATTCTCCCCTTGCGGCGGGGCATGAGTCCGAAAATTGCACCCCATCGTTTTCTGAGGAGTTTAGGCCCTATTGAACCCAAACAGCAACAAAATCAATTTTAGCATGAAAATCCTTACGGGGAACACACCAACCCACACATAAATAAAAGTACCAGATGGTTCATTGGCCATCATGGAGATTCTTGCAAAAAAAATCCAGATCCAGATGTATTCCGACAAATGTACACAACTGTACAGCAATCATGGAAGCTACATGTTTAATTCCATGTGGTATATTACAAGCCGATGCAATACCGAAACAGAAGTCAGCGAAAATATATCACGTGACTTCAGAAAGTTTGCCACAAGCCTCATTCCTTGTGAACTTCGTTGAGCACACAAGGATAGGAGCTAGTTCGTTTAGAAAATGTTATTGCAAAAAACTACCCCTTTTTTAAAACCTCAGTGATTTGAGGGGAGGACAATGATTAAAGGGTGGTTGTGTTAGATATCATTTAGTGATTAACAAAGGTTTAGTTGGCGCTAAACACTAACAAATCCATGAAAACGTGGACATTTTAAAAGGGGTGTCGCGTAATATTTATAGTTTACGCAGTCGCACTGTAACCAGTGATCTCTATACAATGGATTGGCTACCACACAGTAATTGTATATTAGATGAATGGAGCAAGTCGGACAAATCTTAGGTCTACCAAATACAATAGAGTCGAGACACCTGTTTAACAGAAGTGTATATCCCGGGTGCACGTTTAGAGACATGCCATGATCCCATAGGCCGCAAATACAATGAGCTCAAGAAATGGTTGATTCTGTAGTCGGTTAGGTGCTTATCCACATTTCAATGGACAAAATTTGGTATAAATGACCGGCTCTTAACCACCTGCTTGGATCTTTTCGAGACCCAATATGCCGTCGGGTTTGCCTCACAATTAAGCTGCCCAGGTTTACCAATCATGTTAGAGATCAGTGTTCGAAACCAACTAATGCGCGGTTCAGCAAACGTAGACTACTTTTCAATGTACCGAGTAAGCGCGTCTTTGTATGATGAAGAGTTTAGAGTAAATTTTATTTTAAAACCTATATTTCCGAGAATCCCAGGCTCATTTTAAGAAAAAAATAGACACAAATGTTCCATTTTTTGATAAATTTATATATTTTAAAGGAAAACGTTAAATTAACAAGCTGTGTTTTAATTTCAATGTTTAAAAGTAAAAACGATAGTCTTTAATACAGGCCAGAACTTGATAGTAACCACCGATTATCTTTCAATTGGTGTGAAAGAACTAAACATGACTTGTGGCAAAACCGATAGCGTAAATAATAAACATGGTAGTGGGGTCATTTGGTGCAATTCCGTGGACCGTGGAGAGCAGAGTATCAATTCTCAGTGGATTTGACTCTATGATGGTTAATGAACAAATTAGTGGGGTGCCCCTCTCGAAAAGTGTGGGCGGAATCAGGAGGGGGAAAATTATACTGACAGGGGTCTCAAAAATGAAAACTGCAAGGATGACGTAAAAAAGACTAACCCAATTGTGTTCCTCTTGATACCAAGGTTGGAAAAAGAAAGTTTGTTACTACCTACAAGGTATCGGACCCAAGTTTGTTTTAAGACAAATTCGTCAAAGGTCATCACAAAGTTAAAGTTGTAAGTAGTCACAACTATACCTTTTTTGAATCTTGTAACAAGACGAACACTTTGGTTGCCTTTTTACAGCATGTCCAAACCATTTTTCATTTGACCCTGTTGTTTATGAATTTTCCCCCATGGATTCCGCCCACAATTGCACCAAGGGGCCACCCCTGAGAAATTGTCATTAACCTCATAGAGACAATCCACTGAGAAGGATGCTCTACTACTCCAAGTCAAGGCAAATTGCTCCAAATGACCCAAATCTATGGCGGCTTTGTTAAATCGTCTACTGCTTCGAAGTTAAGCATGAAAAAATGGTTGTTTTCTTCGCAAGGAAATACTCCGAGACCATGAAAACCCCCCCACTGGACGTTTCATTTTAGGGATATTTCATTATATATGTGCCGATAGATTAATACCAATAAATACCTTTAAATATAAAAAAGTAAATAATACCCCAAGCGTTGCAACTAAATCAATGCTAACCACACAACTGAAAGTTGTGAATAAAAATGAATCACAAGTTACTACGGACGGTACATCCGACAAAACACAACGCGAATCTAATTTTCTTTACCTTTGTGTTGTCTATAACAGTAAGTTTTGAAAACTATTTTACGTTTGAGAGTAAATATGGAATATTAAACACGATTGGTCAAGCTATTCATTCCTGATTAAGTATTATACATGGAAAGCAAATACTCTCCTTTCCCATGTATTGAATGAAACATTCAAGCATCAGGGTGGTAAAACAAAGAAAGAAACAATGGTAAAGGTAAAAAGTCCGGAGATTTTTACCAAAATATTTTAAGAAAATTGAACAACCCTACGATAACCAATGTATTTCAAATTGGTCATTTTTATATTATTGTAGCATAAAAAATTAAAACATGTGGTATTCGCCAGACGCGCACAGCGGGTGCGTCGCGATGTAATTTGAATCATTAAAATTCCACTTCGGAGAAAAGACCGTACCGCAAGCTTGGCGTAAGCCTATTTTTGGTTTGCTTAAGAAGTATAATTTTTCTTCATAGTAATGACCCGCTCTAAATTCGATGGAGTTGCTTAGTCTTTGGTTCACGTGCTGGCTCCGTTTGGCCGTTGCAAGGTTATGGTAGAAAAATTGGCCGAGATGATTCACAAAACTTGTTCGTCATTCTCCAAACGAAATAGGCCCTGCACTTTATAATCAGGTCGGTAATTCTCTAGGACAGCGCGTAGCGCGGAAAAACAAAAGTTTGGAAATTTAGGGTTACAGATATTTGCCAAAAAACAAACCAAACGTAATGTAGGGCACTGTTGTACACCGGTGTTATGTAATAATTTCGTTGTATGTATAACTGACGCGGAATGGTAATTAAATTTTGACGGTGATGTAATTAAAACGCGTCATTGTAATAAAAATTGACGCGTAATGTATAAAAAAAATTGACGGCGTAATGTAATAAAAGTTTTCGTGTGTTGTAATGTAATAAAAAAAAATTGACGCGTAATGTAATTAAAAAAGTAACGCTGTAGTTATAGTCATGAGCCCACTAACCGAAAAACCCTGCACCCCAGGATTTTGGAGACCAACTATTGTTGGAGAACATATACATATAGCTATAAAAATCAGGTGTCTGCAAAAAATCCCCATCCGGGTTAACGAGTGTGGGCGCTTTTTTCAAAATGGACGCCAATATCACTTAATTGCCCCTTTTTTGACATATCTTAATTTTTGATTCACATTCATGCACTATGAGACTACTTAGTCGCACCAAAACACTAAAGGGAATAGTTGAAACACCTTTTGGCGTGCTTACCTGCCTCTAGAGGGCGTCATATTTCAAAATGGCCACCAAAACATGAATGAAACACCGTGTAATTACAACTTAATGGCTCTTTAAAGGCAAAATGCCGGCGCGGTGTCACCTAATTATATAATTGTTTCATGCACCTGTGGATAGTTTGAGGTGGTAAAGTAAACACTTAAGAATGAAAGTAGTTAGCCTTTCAAGGGTGTATATAGAGGGCGCCTTTATGTAAAAATCGGTCTGACGTACTATTACACTAGACCACAACCTTCTTAATCACTGATCACCTAGCTTGAAACCGCATAACCACGGTTTCTTGAGTCTGATTGTATTGAACGGATGGTTACTAAGTGACCACACAAGCTTCTTACTACGCCTGCTTGCGAGAGCTTCAGGCAAGCAGTAAGCATAGCGACGCAACCAAAACGACATCCAAAATAGTTGGTTTGTTAAGAATTACCTACGTACTTCAAACACACAGGTGCTTGGTTGTGGTCTATGTGGGCGGCTCAGGGATGGAAAGCCCGGGGGGAGCGTGCTCATGCCTCTCTTGTTCGGCATCTGTGCCTGGCGACCGGACTGAGAGTGCGGGAGCCTATCGTTTTGTCTGAAAAGACATCTTGGAATTGGCGACAGGATGCAGATGTCCAAGGGAGACTCAAAGGGCCTTTAGATGGGCTCCCCCCTTAATGTGAGGAGAACCATCAAGCCGCGCAAGGTCCTCCGGGCACAGGTGTATGCTTTCGGTCTGCGCGGCGGCCGGCCAGCGGTCACCTTTGAGTGACCTGGTCTGGAGCGCCCCTGGAGCACGGTGAATCTGTTTACTTAGAGTCACCTTGGACTGCACTCTCTTATAAGACCCCCATCGAAGCAAGGGGAGGGGGCGCATGCCCCGGACAACACCGTCAAGGGGGGGCGCTGAAGGATTTTTCGGAAGAAATAAAAATAAAAAAAATACCGTTTTTGTGTTTTTGTTGTTATTGTCACAGGGAGCCAGTTAGTTCATTTCCGCTTTCAACATAAGACAGACTGACATCACTCAGAAGGCACTCAAACATCTAAACTGAGAGGTTTCCGGGTTCCGTCCTTGGACCCCCGCCAGGGGCATATAGTTCATCTGTTTCAAGATAGTGAGATAATTGAGATCTCTCCGAAGGCACTCAAACAGACTATTTAATCTCACGAGCTTCCATCCACGGGCTCCACCCCTGGACCCCGACAGGTGCATATAGTTCATCAGCTTCATGGTTGTGAGATAACCGAGAGCTCTCGGAGGCATTCAATCATGCTAAAACCCAAGAGCTTCTGGGCTCCGCCCTGGACCCCCGCAACATTCAACATAGTTCATCTGCT
The DNA here is from genome assembly GCA_023653785.1 of Ophioderma brevispina. Lineage (NCBI taxonomy): Eukaryota > Metazoa > Echinodermata > Ophiuroidea > Amphilepidida > Ophiodermatidae > Ophioderma > Ophioderma brevispina. The sequence continues at coordinate 21,398 of JAMKCH010013156.1, forward strand.
TCAAAATAAGGACATAACCCTTCTTCGAAAGCACTCAAACATGTTAAACTCAAGCTTCCGGGTCCTCTGCCCCGGAACCCCCACAAGGTGCTTTCCCCATTACCCTGTATGCCCGATGCCCTGATCGACGGCGCCTTGCCCGTGCTTCTCATTGGTGTGGATTATCCTTTCACTGTATGGGAGGGGTTAGCCCAGAAGCTTGACCCGTCGTTGGATGCCTACGTGCCGGCTGGTCGCGGGGTGTCTTTGGCCATCTCCAGCGGACAAGTTATACATTGCAGCAGCGTAGCCTGCATGAGCATAGAGGCCATGTATATGGTATGGAGCGCCCTGTGTTTGGACAGAGTCCAGGGGGTAGTTTCTTAGGCAAGTACGGTCATTTGATGTCCTTTGAACTAGTCTCTAAGGAGTTTGGGGGGAGTTGGCTTGTTGCAAGAAATATCTTTCTGTCAACAAAGTGGCATCTATTGGTATTGAGCCTTGTGAGCGTCTTACCGTCTGGGGCTGGCTTCTTATGGGCTGAGTGGCGGTGTCTCAGTGATTGAGATCCAGAATCGAGCGATAAAAGGTTTCCTTACAGAAGTGAGTCACATGGAAGCAGATCAGGACACTGGAGTATCTCTTGGTCTGCCAATGTTGGTGCAAAATGAACAGAAAGGACCTTGCAGATATTCATGAAGAGCCAGACATTTTACCATCTCTGGCTGGATCATATTTGAGAACCACGGTCTTGGATACGATAAGAAGAATTTCAATTTAATAATCATTGGTATTTGTTCAATTGGCGATCTTTTAAGCAAATGTCCTGGTATACGAGCTTAAATGGCAGCTCCTTTGATTTCAGAAATTGACTTATTTTTCCTCCTCTCTTCTTGGTCATGTCTTAAACTATCTTCTTCTGTATAGATTTATTTTCCTGTACTTTATGTCAACACTCTAATGTGGAATCAACTTCATGAGGCCCACTTGTATCTAGTGCACATTCATTTAACTTCAACCATGATCATCTGGTGGAGGAAATTCTGGCTCTGCCACATCGGCCTGGTACCCAAATCAGGGCTTGTAATGGAATTCTGGATTTGCCATCCTCAACAAAATCTCTCGTACGAGGTGCTCTGGCACATCAGTCGATCTTCCAAGGATTAGGAAGGCATCGATATACTTTTGACTAACCCGGTGTAAAGAAAACTGAGTGTCCCCATAGAGAAGGTCCTAGCTACATGAGCAACATGACGGAAAAACCGTGACCGTGTAGACGAGGCCATTTGGGTACAGTGCTGAAACAAATGATGCATACAGCATCAATGGAGACAAATAGGCATATGGGTGTAGGACCACTCAGTCACAACGGACACTTGTTTAGTATATGACACCGGTCTCCTGAGCATTTTTGTAAAAACTCCCGACCCCGCCCCCCCCACCCCCGTGATTTCGTTACTGAACATAGATTCCTGTAAATTTGGACCACAGGGTACTTAGAGTTTCTTCTTTCCATTGGTTATTCAAAATAAGTGCCAACATCCCTATTATGACGTCCACTTTGACATCATAAGTTGAAGAAGTATGAAATCTACATGTACTGATTTAGGGTGGAAAATTGATATTCGCAATTTTAGCGACCTCAAAAACATAGTTAATAAAATGCTCTCATTTTTATTATAACAACTAGTCATTTATCATTCAGAAGTAGTAGGAGTAAAAAAAAAACCGCATGGAAATTGGATAGATATTACTAACATTTTTGGCGAAACATTGAATTTACCACAAGGAAGTGTGTCTATGGAAATTGACAATTTTGCTAACATGCAAAACTTTATGACGTCATTGGACGTAATGCTAGGCATGCTGGCACTCATTTTGGTATCAATGGAAAAGAGGGAGGACCATAGCTCTATTGGGTACCAAAATCAATGCCTGTGATGTTTCTGTGTGGTGCTAGGGCATGTTGGTACTTCTTCCCGAAGGGGGTGGTTTGCATTTTGGCCAGCCATTTTGAAAAAAGCAGCCTCACCGTTTAACCCAGGGTGGGATTTTTGCAGACAACCCTGGATTCAGTTGCTTATGGTATAGCTTCACAAAAATGGTGTCTCCAAAAATCCCCGGGGGGGGGAGGGTGCAGGGGGGTCATGGTAGCCCGTAGTCTATTATGTAATAACATGGCATTTTGTTTGTATTAGTTTGACTTTAGCAGGCCTAGTGACTCCTGAATGTTTGCGACTTATCAACTGATTTTTAGAAATGTTATAACGGTAAGGGATTAAGCTGTGTCTGGGTGAACCCCCCCACCCCCTGTGTTGGGGATTGTGAAAGGGACAACGGGTACCCATAAATAGCCTGATCGCCTTGGCTTAAAAAGTGTCTTTTCCCCAAGTCTTTGGCCTGGCTTAGCTAAGGTTCTGACAACCGTTATCGCACGAGTCTTAACCCTATCTTAAAATATTAACTGGCCCAGCGGTGTTTTCCTTGGTCTTCAATGGTTGGGGGAGGGCCATGTCGCCCATATGTACCCCTGGTATTATGGTTAGCGCTTAGCAGAGGGAGCGTAGTACCAAAGGTGGGGGGTGGGGGAGGCAGGAGGGAAAGGTGGCTCGAAATAGGGAAAATAAAAGGGGGCGCGAGCCTCCTGCTCGAAGTGAGCCCCCAGCTTTAGCCCCCCCAATTGAACTGACCGTTTGTACAGTTGCCCATGGAGAAGACCCAAATTCACCCCGTCAGAAAAATGCCTTTGCACCCCTTCTGCCCCACCCCCCAATTTGCAAAGTTCTGGTTACGCCATGCACTGGGTTGCTATTCGAATATGCCACAAAGCGGCTTCGTCCGAGTATTAAACAAGGTCAACTAGTCCGAATATGGAAAACGGCCCACTGTACCCAATGGCAAAAGGTCTGCAAAGCGGACCTACTATAATTTTCTGAATCGAGGCCCTTATTTATACTCGATTCGCGTTGATATGTTCGTCCCCCTAGACTTATTCCAATAAGTCGGAGAGGGATTCTACCGGGAAAATGAAAAGAATTCAAATGCACGTGCCACAACCGATTATCTTGGGAGGACACTGCGTTCATTTAACTCACTCACCTCCCAACTAAATACAATTTCATGTAGTGTATGGGGAAATGCTATTCGTGTATGGAAAGGATTTCATGGATTAACATTGCTCCAAAAACAGATTAACAGAAGTCCCTACCCTTCATTGAATTTTTCACATCACAAGAATGGTACGGGGTTCACATATCAGATTAAATCGAGTATTAATTTTCGGACTATTAGGCGCGCCTATTAATTTTCGGATGAAAATTGCGCCGGTAATATAATAAAATATGTTTACATTACGGAGGGCAATTTTATTACATTACCCTTTTTTACATTTCAGCGGCAGGAAATTATACATTAAGCGTCGATATTACATACACGGAAAATAAGGAACCAACATATTAATTTCGCGTAACAAAGTGACGCGTTATGCAAACAAAGGACACGTAATGTAATAAACTTGCCGTGTTGGGTAATATAAAACTGGTATTGTAATCAAAATTGCCGCGTAATGTAATACAATATTATTAATTAGCGGCAAATTTATTATGATTACGCGTCGATATGCCATACAGAAAAAATAACAAACAGAATATATTTCGCGTAACAAAGGTGAAGCGTTTATGCTAATAAATTTTGCCGTGTTGTGTATCAAACAGGTAATGTTAATAAAAATTGCCGCGCTTGTAATAAATATTATACATTACGCGGGCCATTTCCATTTATTACTATTAACCAGTTTATTACCTTACACGCAGAATTATTACATTACGCTTCGATTATTACCTTACGTGGCAGAGAAGTTAATTACATTACGTGTGATTATTACATTCCACGAAAATAACAATCTATTTCTCGTAAAAAGTGACGTGTAATGTAATAATTTTTGTCACGTGTTGTGTTTAAAAAACAGTAATATGTAATACAAATGCCAAATAATGTAATTAAATATTAATACATTATGCGGGGGCAAAATGTATACATGACGTCAGTATACAACCCCATATACTGACTCGTGTTTTGTTAAAGTTACATGTGGAACTATTTTGTGAAAATTTCATTTATACAATCTTGCAACCAAGGTTTTTCTAAATCGAAAATTGTATGGATTCCAAAAATCATGGGTGTCATTTTTAAAATGTGTTCTTGAATGAATTCTAGGGGGGCAAAGGTTACACTGGTTTATAACAGGGGGCGAAATATAAATGGGGGCAAAATGTGTTTTAAAAGTATACTATCATGTTCAGTACCTTTCAAGGATACAGGAAAGTTATATTTTGCCCTACCTGGCAGTGGTAGTAAAATGAGTTACAACGGGTAAAACGGGGGTTTTCAAGGTCACCTGGGGGTAAAATTTCCGATTCATCGGTTTGTTCTAAAAAATGGTGCAAAATTGTTCGTCTTTTAACTGTAAGAAGCCGAAAATATAAAGGTTCGCGTTGTAATGACGTTTTGATAATAATTAAGAGGGCAAATATGGCCAGTGGTCCACAGGGTCTATGGGAGACCACTACAGTTAAAGCTCTAACAGTTCACTTTGAAAGGGTGAAACACAAGAATTATATACATTTTCTTATTTAGTATGACCCAATGAACTATTAAAACTAGTTGTCAACAAAAATCGGACCATTCTATGAATAATGACCTTGAAACTTTATGGAGACTATTGTATTTAAAAACATAGGTCGTAAATATGCAAAACTTTACCTTTTTGAAAACCTTATGAGCAGCCGAAACAGACTGGTATAAATTTTAACAACCATTTAAACAACTTTTATGTTTAACATGTACAAATGTGCCCCGTACAAAACACCCCAAGAACACATTTATAAAAAATGACAACCCATGATTTCAAGATTAGGCATGAAATTCTGGTTATTGGAAAAACGTTGGTGTCAAAAATTGTATATGAAAAAAAAAACTAAACCAAAAAACATCCATTACATTTCCCCATGTAACCTTACGCCGCGATTTTTATAGTTTGTTCTCAATTCTCTTACTTAAAAATATTGACTGATTAAAATCAAGAAGGTTTACGAGGACTCGACCCAGCAACCTGTCTATCTCAGTCTTAAGTGAATTACCCATGGCTGTTACAGCCGATTTGGTAGATTAGAAAGGCTGTTGTTTTGTTATACTTG
>JAMKCH010013157.1:0-25818 GCA_023653785.1 Ophioderma brevispina
AATGGGGACCAGTGCCTGACTGGGGCAAAAGTAAGAGTCAAGTGCTATGACCAATAAGTGACTACGTACCATTAATATTATTTTTACTAGTATCACTACAACTTACCATTATAGTCATTGCATAAGGACTATTTCTACAGTAGATTTACGAACTGATACGATGTGTCTATAATTAAATAACATGGTACTATAGTTGAATGGGTTTCCAAGGTGAATTGCTTGAAAATGCCATGGTTAAAGCAGTGATATGTTTTTTTCATTTAGAAGACCTGAAATTTTTACAGAAGTTCATGACAAAAATACCATTCAATTGTTTAAAAACGTGTGTATGAAACGCCATAACCATTGTAGAATAATAATGTGACATTCAGTGTTTAAAATAAAATTTCATTTCATTTGAGACCAGAACGCGATATACTTTAATTAGTATTTTAGGCCAATGACCTTTGGACCCCGAAAATAATAACTTTTCCCACCCCCCCACCCAAGCTCACTTTTTCGGAGTAATGTTGGCACCCATACATACCAGAATCACATGAAATCAGCTCCTCTAAAAAAATCACAATTTCAATTGGGTTATTAACTGACAATCCATACGTAATTCCCTGCTGTATAGTTTTATCACCTCAAAAGTTGTTTATAAATCATATTTAGTCATGATAAACCGGTGTGGCAGGAGATATTGTCCCCGGGACTCATCGTCCCACCTACAACTTGAAGAATAGTGCCTCGATTTCGTTTTGATCTTCACCCAACTTGGTTTCATTCACACGCTTTATTCACGTTGTCGTCTATGGGCCCGGACTATGGACTCCTAAGCGGGCTATATCTCCTTTTACACGGTCTGTCAACATAATTATTACAGGATTCAACTAGCATAAAATAGTGGCGCTATAAGTAAAATATGTTGTTACAGATTCTTCAGAGCATACTATGACTATACAAATATTAGATAGAAAGTGTAGAAAATAATACCTTGACTGTACTTGGGCATAAATGCCAAGATACTATTCTACCTTAAAGGTGCGTGTTTCCGATCGTCTTTGGGACCCCCCGATTTACCCACCCTGCAGTTGTTGATTTTGATATCAGATGAAGCCGTATTTTTCTCATTGACGTCCCGAAATTGAGCCCTCAATCCATTTCCATTTCCCACAGATCTAAACAAAAAACCGCCGTTTTTAGTGGTTTAACCCACTTTTAATTAGCACACAGTATTGAATAGGGCTTTGGCAACATGCATTACATTTGCGTCTAACATCAAAACAAACCGCAAGTTTTGTTTCCCACGGTCCTTGACGGGGTGTATGTGCAAGTGCAACTCTCCTATCAAGTAGAGAAACAATACCACATAAATCGGAACAAGAATTTTTTGGTTTGATTTTTTTCATTATTGAAAATAGTCAGGACGTTTCTCCTACTTGTTTTCAGTTTACAGTTTTTTAATATATCACAGAAATCACTCCAACTTGTTGTGAAATTTTCGGTGTCATATTTCCACCTGAAGGAGGTGGGGGGGCCCCCGCCACTGAATGTTTATACAGGGTAATATGTCAAATTGAGATGATATTGTTGCATGTTAACCCTCACCAATGTATTCCTTTAGTCATAAGTATCAGATAATGTATAGTTTGCCCTTTCTGGTATGGATCGTTCAGGAGTTATTATCTAAAAGGTCAAAGTCATTTCAAGAGGTTAGACTTTTATTTAAAAACTGTCCTCTGGATTTAGGGCGATTGGCAGCAGGTACCTGTCCAGACTTAGGGTGTTTCACCTTAATAGTTGGCAGCTACGGCTCTTGCATGCTCGCTAACGCTACGACGGATGTCTGGTTGAGCAATTACTGCTAGGAGGTGTAAGTTTTCCGTGGTGTTGGACGGCGGCATTCTGTGATAAGCCAGCAGGAGGTATTTGACGCTGAATCAAGCTTCCTGGCATGGGTCGATCTCTCCCACACAGGGCAAACATACTCTTCACATGAGAGCAAGGGCCATGCCTTCTATCTTAGGGTATGTAGGCGAGCACCCCATCTTGGTCCCATTGAGTTTGTTCAAGATGTTTATTGCGTGAACAGACCTTTTACTTTTCGTCTCTCGATGTGGGTCCTTATAAGAGAAGTGCGGTCCAAGGTAACTCCCAGTTAGACAGGTTATCACAGTGCTCAGGGGTGTTCCAGGCCATGTAACTTTAAGCTGAGTTTGCTTCACACGGTTGTCGTATATGGAAAGCACACATCTGTGCCTTGGATGGATTTTGCACATAGGTGGTTTTCCTCATAATAAGGAGTGAGTCCATCCAAGCTTTTGAGTGTCTCTCTTCAACACTGTGAATTATGCATCTTGTGCGCATATTCCAAGATCGTCTGCATAAATAAACCGACAGGTTCCTGCGGCTCCTAGTTGGTCGTTGTATGATGTTGAACAGGAGAGGTGCAGCACGCTTCCCTTGGGTATGTCCTTTCTTGACCTACGCCAACGGCTCTTCGCTCCTAGCTGAACAAAGAACCTCCTGTTTGACAGCAATCCTTTGATAAGCTCAGTCAAGCGGATATCCTCGGTGAGTTCCAAAGTCTTAAGAGGTAAGGCAATCTGTGATTAACAGTGTCATGGGCTGCTGATAGGTCGACAAACATAACTCCGGTTACCATACCACTCTCGTAACCTCCTCAATGTGTTGAGTTAGGGTTTGAGTACTTGCTTGTTGTTGATTTGCCATGCCGGAAACCTGCTTTGTGTTCTGGTAGGAGGTGTTCGTCTGTCACAGTTGCGATAAGATTGAGCTGAGACCGTTCCAAGAGTTGTAGGTATGGCTGAGTAGTGATATTAATTGGTCTGTAGCTCTTGGGATTGGATGATCTTTCCCAGGCTTTAGGAGTGCCCCACATGTGCTTTCCCCAGATCTTTTGGGAACCTGGGGGAACTAAGGCAACAATTGTAGAGCTTCAGAGGCCATTGCTTTGCTACTGGGCCGAATTTTTTCAGCTGCATCAGTTGAGAGTTATCAAGGCCTCCTACTTTTTCCCCTGGTTGAAGTTTAGCAATACCGATTCCAATTCGTTCCATGTTGAGGGCTGGTGGAAAACCAGGTTCGCCACTAAACCTCTTACGGTCTATTTGATCTTCTCGGGCTTCTTTCCGCACGTGGTCTTTAAAAGCAGTTGGTTGGGCAACTTGGTTGGGTGTGACATTTGGCTGCTGTGGAGGTTCTGTTGGATCCCCTGGGAGCTTTCGGATGGTAGACCATGCTTTCTTGCTGTTATCGGTCATATCGGTGGATCCAATTAAAGTATGCCAGGTTTTGATCTTTTCCTGGGAGATCCTCTCCGAAACTTCCTTACCTTTAGCAGTTGTTTCAGCCGAAAAAGGATCAGCTTCAAACATGGTGATATATACTCTTGATATTCTCTAGCACATTCCTTGGAAAGGGCTGGTATATGGTGTATATTCCGTCCTACAGCCTCTGGGTATGAATCCCCGGGAAGTCTTGTTCACGTGTTGGGCAAATTTGTTATAGTTGTTATGGGGTTTGGGAGCAATCCTCTTCACCTTCTGATCCAGGTCATCAGTGAATCCTTGCTAGTCTGCTTTCCTATAGTTAAAGCGATGCTTAAAGGCACTTTGTTTGGTCTTACTGCAGCGTTGACTTGGATATCGATTGGTCGAATTTGAGTTAGTGGGACAGGATCCAGAACAATCTTGCTACACAAGTTAGGGATGTTTTTACTAACAATAGCTAGATCAGAGCTGATCAGGGTTGTAACCTCTCTTCCAACGGGCGCTATGAAATGATAGTGGTAGCTTAGAGTCGTGAAAGAGACGTAGATGTTGACTGTATATCCATTCTTCGACAGCTTGTCCGTCTTTGTTAGTTTCATTGGGTGCTATGGCTGTTGAAATCGCCAATGAAGAAGTGAGGTTTGGTGGAATTCCCGCGGCTGAGTTGAGGGTGCTTGAAGTCTACTGATGGAGGTTTGTAGACAGATGTAACTATGACAGAGCTGAGATCAATGGTGAGGACTTCGATGTTGTTGTCATCAGACATTGAGGTTGCTTCTACTGTGGTGCCTGTTTTCACATAGCACTTCTATATTGTCGATGTGGTCTCTCGATGGCAAGGACCATTCCTGGTATGGTGGGGGGGGGGTGGTTATCGATTCCTCGGTGCGTTTCCTGCAGACATAGGACATCGCATTGGAGATTGTTACACATATCAGCAATGATGTTGCTTTTTGCATTAGAAAAACCCTCCACGTTCAATGATGCTAAGGCAGACCTTAGAAAAGGCCTGCGCTGAGGTCTAGTCATGATATGGGTATACTTAAGAAATGATGTTAAGGGAAAACAGTGTTTGGTGTTGTAGAGATTAGTTCAATGGCTAGCAGTTACTAACAGGGGAGACCACAAGACGGTTCTCTACTTCTCCTCACAGCTTACCAAGCAACATATCTACCATAAGTTTTGTTCACATTAGTTTCTTTTTTCAATAAATGATGAAATATACAGTCAAAATTATTAAACTCACAGTAGAACCTCAAAGTTTATTTTAATCGCGAACGAGGCCAGCTCAATCTAAACTGGGTAGACGTTTCATATAGAAGTCCCAAGTATACAAATGAGGTATTGTCATTGATTCCGTCCTGTGCTACTGAACAGCATCATACAGAGCATGACGGTATTAATGGCAATACGTACCTCATTTGCGTACTTAGGACTTCTATGTGAAACGTCTACCCTAAACGAGTCTATAACGCCTGACATCTTTTCAACTGCATGGACAGTAACAATGGCTCTGGAGTTCCAAATAAACAAAGGGGAAATCTGAAGTGCTTTGTCCGCTGCATGCCGGTGGATCTACTTATCAATAACGCCATTATTTGATTGAGTCAATGTAGCATAGTGTATGTCCCTTGATCACTGATATTCAGAAAAGAAATTGAGATGGCATTTTATTAATTTTCATGAAAATGTGCAACCTTTACAATTGCCATACCAAATAAATGGTAATTATAATATTTATTATTACTTATAGTCAGTTAGGATCCATTCACGTCTTTAACATACACGATTTGAAAAAGCCATTTCCTTTTATTTCATTTAATTACACGCATTCATAAGTAACTCAAACTTTCAAACGCCGTTTTCTCAGAACTTGCATTTGTGCTGATTCGACAGCATGCAGAAACCACGTCGATATGAACCTTTAATGTATTGATTATCAACACAATTACTTTGAAATTTGCCAAAGAACAAATTTTGTACGACTTCACTCAAAAATGCAATCTTGCAAATAAATAGGTGAAAATATTTGTTGCAAAGAATTTCTTTAATAAATTTCGACATTCTGAGATCACAAGAAGACACCAAACCAGCGAGTGAAACTGTGTACCAATGATTTCTACAAGGCACAAATTTATGCAGTATGACGTAGTGACCATGGATGACGTAGTACCTAGCACGTAGTCCAGAAAATCTCTCAACAACAGCGCAACATAAGCCATAAGGCCTCTTCAATAAGTATTTTTTGAAGATATTCATGTTTTTGACTGCCATATTGATTGACGTCGTGTTACAACTTTAAAAGTATCAGAAGTACATTTATTGTGTCTAACAATATAATCTAAGTACTTCATGTTTATTTTTTTTATCTCAGGTATTTGCTGTTATAGGGCATATTTTAAAATTATTAGATTTGGCTTCCATTTTGAATTTGGAGTATGACTCAATGTTACGGTCCTATAATATATCTAGTAACTCCATAGTTTGATAATATAGGATTGAATAGATAATTATCATTTATGGCGACGCCATCTTGTATTTCTCAAAATGCTCAAGGATGCCCAGGTGGCATCCGACAGATTCTTATTCTACACACCATAATCTATCATTTTCAGCAAAAAAATTGTGTCCATACTCAACTTTACGGTCAGGCCATAACTTGGACCATATCTCCTGGACTACAGGGTGAAAACTTTATTCTGACTAGTATAACACCTAGCATTTGTTGCATGTCGACCTTTGGACAGTGTCTGAACACTGAGAAAAGATAACTTTGAATTATTTGAGATCTGATCATTCCCTGGGAATGGAACGCTCAAAAATCTAAGTAAATAATCATCAAGTTACAAACAAGGTCTAAACATAACCCATATCAGCTCCGCATGTACAGCTTGGGTTATATACATGCATAGGCGTATTTCTATCAGAAAAAGTTCGTACGGCTGAACTTGAAAAATTTTTGTGAAATGTAATTTGAATAAACGACACAAATTGCTAAGACCAAAGATTCTAAGTCCGAGGCTGTAGCCACTGCTAAAGAAGACCAAGAATCAACCAAGCCCGTTTTGGAACTTGGCTCAACAAGACCAGGTGTAATTACAACGTGTGATCGTTATAAGTATATTTGGATCAAATGACATTGCACAATCATGACAATTAGCAAGAAAACGTTATATTTAGGAGAAGATGGTTTAGGCTCAGTAGTCAGTTGAAGTTTGAAGTTCCTTTCACGATTCTATACCTCGGGTTTTTTTAATAATTTTCTTGATTTCCTTGAGAGAAGCGTATTCACAAAATTTCAGTGATTCTCATCATTCATTTTGGGATCATGAGGAATATTTGTAGTCATGAGGTTCACGTGCCACTTTGCGTTGTATATCATTTGTGTCGCGTTTGCGGACTAGCGGAGCGCCGAGCCTTGAAACTGCTCTATATTTCGAGTTACCCCTCCCCACCGTACAACAAAACACAACCACCTTTATTTGAAGGATAAATATATAAAATTTAATGAATGATGGTTGTGGTTTAACATATTTGGGTGGCAGGGAATTTATTTCTCCTGCCGAAATGAAATTTGGGCTGCAAGTTAGGCGAAATTATTTTTTTTTTTTTTTTTTTTTATTTTTTTAAGGTAACAACATTCAATCTATTTTTATTATCCTTTTTGTTATTGATATAGGTTTTATACTTGCATAAAGAGTTCATGGTAATACCGTTGTGATGTGACATGTGATAAAGGATGCCTTGTTTTAGGAAAAAGTGGATTTTGGGCCAAATTCTCGACCCTTTATATAGTGTATCAAACAAAATCTATAAATAAAATGGTCAGAGATTTTTTTTTTTTTTTTTTTTTTAATTTTTCTTTTTTTATAAAGAAATTAATAAATCTTGATAATTCTTAAAATTTTTAAGCTCAAAACCTGATTTTTTGACGCCAAAAACAACCTCTGCCACAAAGTGTTGACCACAACCACCCCCCCCTCTTTTTTAAAATTATTTATTACTAAGCTTTCAAAGTAGAAGTGGTTGCGTTTTTGTTGTACCGAGGGGAGGGGTTTCGCCAATTTTGCAGTCCAAACCTCTCCACTAGACGAAAACATATACAATCTTGGTTGATGATCGAACTGCACGGAAGATTGAGCACAAATGACAATCACTTAAAAATATGACAAAAGTAAAAAAACTTAAAAAACTTAAAATTATTCATGTAAATGGATTTTTGATCATGAAAATAAAGCTTAAAAGTTTGTTAGTTTTATTTAACATATGGCCTTTAAATAAATTCTTACCCCACGATTTTTCATGATTATATATATCAAAACTCCCACTTGTTAGATTGCATGCAAATTAGAATGACGAAGAAGTTTTTCATCTGTCATTACACATTAAATTTTATTGTATGAGAAATTAAATGATGAAATTATGAATTGACAAGCTTGGTTATAATAATTAATTTCATAAAAATGAACAATTATGATCATTATTTGTCATTTGTTAGTCATGTGATTTGTCATGCACTATAAGACAAATCTACTGACAAATTTGTCATTCATAATTGCACATGTATTTAACAAAAAATAAAATTGTTTAAGTCATGAAAATCTCCGTGATGATAAAAATTAATTGCAAAGTTTTATTTTCTGAATGATCAAAAAAAAAATCATTCCATGATATAGATCCTTTCATGACAATGATATTTTCAGTGAAAAGTAAGGGCGCAACCGGTCAGAGTGGTACAACATCTCACGGAGGGGACCGCAGGCTGTTGATCACGAAATGTCCTTTGACGTTTATCAGCCAAGTAAAGTACTGTTCCGATTTTTTTCACACCCTAAAAACACATATTTCTGTTGTTTTTACAATGTTAGTATTTCATTTATTTAGCTTTCCCCGATCATTCCCAGAATTGTTGGTGCACATAGACTTGAAAAAAAGCCTCCGTGTGCAGTGGAACTCGAGACCGCCTGAATAGGAGATAGGCTATTAAAGCTGACTCGAAGATGATTCGAATTATTTTTTGTACGTTCTTCACAGTAATGTCTTCGAATTATCAGAAAGGGAAAAAGCCAACAGACTCTTTCACCTCAATACAACGTCGCTAGTAATAAGTACGTCCGCGTATCTGATAATTGGGAGATCAAGGATGGGAAACGTTGCGTATGAAAGCAGTAATATGTAAGCGAAAGAAGAAAAGACTGAAAATGGTTAAGTGATGTTTAGTTAATAAACACCGTACAGAGGTATTGAAACACTTAACAACAGATGCATTAATTTGAAACACAAACTTTTAGGTAGCAACCCAAGCAAAAGGTGGGTCAGCCGCCATACATTTCAAATAAATGAAGGGCGTGTATGGACCCTAAAAAAAAAAAAAAAAAAAAAAACAAAAAAAAAAAAAAAAAAAAAAAAAAAAACAACAAAAAAAAAATATAGTAAATGGTCGGTTCGATCCTGATAGTATCCCCTCCATTGATACCTATCATAATTAGTAAGTATTTAGTCTTGAAATTGGAATCCACGTTCTTCGCGCCATGCACATCTATTATAGTAGGATTTTTTATTCCTGTCAGTTCATAAAAAGTTTTCGGGGCGTGTCGACGATTCCATCGTTATGAGAGGTTGCCTACTTCACCCCCAAGCAATAGAATAGAAATTCGATGTGAGAATCAGCTTAAGGCCATAATTTAAAAATCTCCCTTTTCTCACGAACAAAAATGCAAGGCAAATGAATGAATAAATGCCAAACCCAAAACTTGGCCTTCAAGATAAGAAAGAAAATGATAGGAATAATTATAACCCGCCATGTCTTCTCGTCCCTATGAATATTATAAAATATGATACGTTCATTCGCTTCTCCAGAAAATATGCATGACATCTTGGTCAATACTTGTCTAAATTACTAGCTTTGACCACTCATACCGAACTACAATATTTACGTGGCCTAATCCCCCTCAACGTTCACCCGGCCTAGATATTCATGACACTTTATCCGTTCTTTGATTGACTCCAAACAAGGAAAAATCGAGAGCGTGTCTCAGGTGTACGACAAATCTATTCAATTGATTCTGGTTGACCTGTACTATTTGATACAACAAGGTTCATGTAAAATGGTCACAGCATCAATTCAGTTGTACAAAGTTGAGCATTTACGACTTTTTAGTTTTAATCTCTACCCATCTGCTCCAAATGAATTCTTACCATCGACAATATGCGTACATGACAGGCAATAAAAAAATCAGACTATAATCATCAATGAGGAGAAAGGATTGAGGTTAATTAAGAACCTCAAGGCAATAAATATTTATTCTGGGTTAAGCTCTGGCCCAAAGTGGACAAAAGCCGTGTTGAAGTAATCAATTCATAATATGTAACAAAAGATGAAAAGCCGACTTTCCTGGCAATGGTCGTTTGAATAGATTAGTTGCGATATCGCCTATGCAATAATCAAATTAATTAGTACAGGTATTTGCTGATTATCCCCATCTTACCAAGCCTTTTTTTGTAAAAACGGTTTACCAAGGGGTGTTACCACCCCCCCCCTCGAGAAATTGGTATAAAGCACCCGATGCTTATGATGGTGATACCAATGGATAGCTATGGTCCTCCTCTTTCCACTGATACAAAATAGTACCAACATACCTATATGGCGTCAAATGACGTCATATAGTCCGCGAGTCGGCAAAATTGGCATTTCACCACCGAAAATTAGGCGAAAAATCCAATTTTGCGCTAAAAATCGCAGGAATAATCGGATTTTCATGCGGGTTTCGCTCTTAAATGATGGCATTTCTTGGTAGTTTTACATAAACAGTAGAGTTTTAGAGCCATTTACTGTGCATAATACTTTTCAAAAATGCACCATAAAATATCCTTGGGTTGGCAAACCACCCCCCCTACCCTTCGGACTTTGACGGCATACCCTAACCCCAGTGAAGGTGCTACAATTAACATTTTTCGCACTAAAAGACCGGAACGGATGAGAGAACGATTACAGATCGCTTTTTTAGCATTTGAGCGACACGGAGCGAAGTTTCAATAGGGGGGTGGGTAACCAACCCCCATTGGCAAGACGAGCGGGTTAATTCAGTAAGCATGGTAGATATTTATACGTGGCCGGTATTCTTCTGCGTGTAATCGAAAAATGACAGGAAAAAACAATGGTATGTAACACCAAATTAATGGTTCAATATTTCAAACTTGAAACGTACAATTTTTTCAAAATTAAGAAAAGACGGAAAGAATTGAGTATTGTTTCATCACTGAAATAACAGTCCCGGAGTTGTTAACCTTAGTATTCTTCACCAAATGCGAATGCATGTAGGAAATTAGACATTTAAGTACCAGGATACATGGACTGACTGGACAAGAGGGTAGACGTATATAGAAGTCCCATTGATGCAAATGAGGTATACAATTGATTCCGTCATGCGCTTATGACATTGTGAAGTAGTGCTTGACGGAAAATTGGCAATACCTCATTTGGCATCCATGGGGACTTCTATGAAACGTCTACCGACAAAGGTGATTGAAAGAAGTTGTTTGGTTCAGATGTAATTTTATGACAACAACCTATGACATGAATCAACACTTTACGAAGTAGGCAAAGATACTTTTGATAATTATGTAACCATATCCTAGAGTTTGCCAATTTGCCAGAGTAATATAAAATTATCCTGTGTGTGTGATGCTTTTCTCAGGCCTTACCTGTATCGGCAAGAGGGGGCGCTTCAACAGCTTCGATTACACTGGCGTTTCGACTTCAGAAATTCAGGCCTGGTGGTTGACCATGTCAGTCTCAAAGCTACTAGCACCACATTCAAAAGTGGTTTAAAGTTACATGGGCGATAAATTGCTTATTTCCAGGCATCGACAAGTTGGATGTAATGGCATTCATGCCGTATGATTCTGGTACGTTATTATACATTTTAAATTTAGGGGAAATTAAGAATACATAATCCATGTTTCCTTCTGGCATGCCCTGCACCAATGTTGAAACAGAGGAAAAAGAAGAAACGAGAAAAGAGGAGGAATACTCGGAACGAACTGTTCTCATTTTTCAATGTTCCAACATATAAATCGGTTCCAGTATGATCGCTCGACTAGTAATATTATAGTCTGATTTTTATTCTGTCAGTAAACGAATATTGTCGATGGTAAGAATTAGAGTGTGGAGAGGGGGATGTGTTGAGATAAAAAACTAAAAAGTCGCATTAACGCTGAAATGATCAACTTTGTTCAACAGAATATGATGCGTGAACCCATTTTACGCCATGAACATTTTATGTATCGAATAGTAAAGCTATAACAGATTCAATGAATAGATTTGCCGTAAAGTTTGAGACACTCTATCGATTTCTTTGTTTGCTCGTCAATCAAAAGAACCGGAATAAAGTTCACGAACATCCGGAGTGCGATGGTTTGGGGTGATAATAATTATAATAGGGCTGTTTGATTATTAGAGTGTATCGGTGCGCAGTTGGCTACAGAGCGCATAGCCCTGTAGCCATGCCGCGTATGTTCAAGGGTATTATGTTTGATAGAGAGTTACTTTTGCAGGGAAGGAAGGAAGTTCTGGAGTTTGCGATGCAAGTTAAATTTAACAGAAGCATGATGATGTGAACTTCATATTTTTTCTTAATTATTTCCATTTTTTGGGATATGTTTATCTAAGATGTTTTGAACAAAGGTTAAGAGATGATGTTAATGTCACTGGGACCGCGAGACTGCCATAGTAAATGCATTGTAGCAGTTTCACAAAGTACCGTTGGAAATCCCAATGCCCCAAACGAGCAGATCGGGTCCTACCCCTCCTGTACAGAAACCACATGTATAGTCTCACATCTGGCTCGTTACGCTGTGACAACAGAGATCAAAATGCTTGCTGCTTGCACGTATTGTAGTTATCACGGTAACGAATGAAAGTTTCTGGTGTCCCCTTGTCAGGTACTGTCACTGTCAGGTATCAGATATCAGTGTGCTCTTCCGGGGCGACCGATATATATAATCCGACTATTTAAATCAAGGGTCTGTACAATTACCCTCTGCCCCAAGTGCTATTATTTTTTTTCCAAAAGACAAACCGTATATAATTTCTAAACAGTACAAAAATTACCTTTTCCCTCAGATTCAAAACCGCCGTACGATGACATAATCGGTTGTTTTTTTTTTTCTCAATGTAGGGTATATCGTACGTCATTTTTACCGGAATGGGTCCCCCGAAGCAAATAATAAACCAATCAATGGCGTGAACGGACGTCACAAATCTTTATTTTTTTCCAAAAATTGGCTGTTATTTCCCATAATAACATTCCTTTTTTAAGATTTCACCTCTGTATGTTGTTCTTTAATAATTAATATTCAATGTCCCCGCATGAATGGGAAAAGAAGTGGTCCCATACGTCTCAAACTGAACATAGTAAGCCGGCTAAATACCCTTAACCTGGACTGAATGACGCAGACGGATCCCCGTGTTAGTTGTAGCAGGCTGAAAGCCACTTGCGCGCGGCGCGGCTGCGGGGTTTATGCGTCGAGGGCTGGGTGCAGAGAGAATTAGCCACTTAAATATTGTAGTTTGATTATGAGTGACCAAAACTCTCAGCTAACTTTTTAAAAGGATGGACCAAACTGCAAATTTATTTCTGGAACAAATTAATCAACTTAAACTTATAGATTTTCCTAGTATTCCTCTGACATAAATAACTTTCAATGGTGAGTAATAATAACAACTTATTCATATCATTTTTCTCATGTTGAATGCTTCAAGAGTTTGTCAAGTTTCGTGTTTGAATTTATTCAGTGCATTTGCTTTGTAATTTTCTTTCGTTGAGAAAAGGAACATTTTTAATTATGTCCTTAATTTTATCCGGTATCATCCGTGACATCGAATTGCTAATTGTAGTGTTGGGTAAAGTATACAGCCTCTCAGAACGAATGGAATCGTCGCCAACACGCACCAAAAACTTTTAATGAACCTGACAGGAATAAAAATCCTACTATAACATGACTAACCGCGGTGTCGCAGTGGAAACATTTGCTGGATCCTGCCCACCAAATGAACCTAAATTGCACACGGATTCCTTCAGTAGTATACTCTAAAACTTTCATTGACCAAGCAGGGTGCAAAACTGTGACCAACAGTGAAATACAACTGACATGAATCACTTGCGTGTTCAATGTCATGGGCTGGAACGATTGCTCCACTCTTCCTGTAGGCTTCTGTGAGCGTTTGCACATTATAGGCGAATCTGCTTGCTGAATACGTCGTCCGAGCTCCATCCTACAGTTGTTTCAAATGATTAAGTCTTGGGAGCAGATTACCATAGGAACATTTAAGTGTTCTGCTCGACTAGAAACTTGTTTTATACGCTGAAAACTTTATGGGGCCCTGGCTTGGCCTGTTGAATCTCATGACAACAGGTCCACAAAGTGGGTAGAACCTTTCACTATAGAATTCCCACTGAATGCAAATTGAGGTATTGCCATTCTTCATTTCCGTAAAGTACTACTGCACAACATCATACAGTGCATTACGGAATCAATTGTAATACCTCATTTGCATCATGGGACTTCTATATTGGAACGTCTCCAGAAAGGGTTCCAGTCAGCGATTTCACTGTTTGTGTCCGTTAGCAAACGGCCTCTGGTCCAATGGGACATGTTTTTAGAGTATACATAGAGGTTTTCTTCACCTCACCAGGCATAAACTAAAACAAAAGGGTTAGTTCCCGGGTATTCGTCATTCAGGTCAATTTAATACCCGAACCTCAAAGTACTTGTGCTATTCAAAGTGGAACCACGCTTTTTTGGAATATCCAACATGATGTCGTTCTATGATTAGAAATCCAGAAATTTGGAATGGACTTTGCCATTCCCAGCAAGATGGCCGCTAATCCAAAAGGTGGAAGACCTCTATTGAAGTAATCCTGGTGCATTTTGGTTCATTTTGAAGGGCGGGACTGTTTTGTGTTCAGTTTAGATCACTTGGCTAGCTAGTACTCTCAGTTTTAATATAACTACTACATCATTTTTTACTATTGTATGTTTGTAGTTTGTTGTGCACAGGGGAGAAGCGCTTGCTATTCCATCACTGAGAGGGTGCAGTATTTCTTTGCGTGCTACTTGAGTGGCGGTGAGGGTACCGTAGCATGGCCAACATGCCGCAGTTATTCAGAATAGACTCGAGGATTTTATATAGTCAAGCACTAGATGTAATTGTCCACCTAGCAGACGAAATGTACGCCGTCGAAAAGGTCGTCAGAGGAAATACATCAATGGCAATTGCATTATTCATCAAATAAAGACTTATTCCAGTCGGAAAATACCTGGGAACCGAGTGTAATATCAAACTCTGGTCTTTCCTTAAATATCTGAAGAACATCCAGTAACAAAAACAGGGAAATCCACGTGATATCACAGACCATAGTCATAGATATTCAATCGATTTCAAACCACTTTTCCAATCCGCTGTTTCAAAGATCGGTCGCCATTTCCGAAACTTTAAATGAATAAGGCCCTAGCCCTGGCCAGCATTTTTGAAAACATCCCGGAAAAAGTATTCCACAAGCGTTTTCCGATATACCATACCTTAATTAGATTTTTCCCACCTGCGAACAACCTGCATGTGTATATAGTTGCGGGGGTCAGCCTGTATAATCTACAGTAAACCAGCAGTTCAGCTCCGTGGTGGTAAGTTGACTGCAGTTCAATCCGCGTTCAATCGTGGTGAAGATAATGCACGATTAGGGAGGAGCTAGGCCAAGGTCAAACATCATCGTTTACCTCACTACAGAAAAGGTTTGACACCTTTAGTAGTTCGTATGGACCTACTATATCAACGCTAGTAGGTAGTACTCTCAATTGTGTTATGTCACTTTTTCAATAGGGGCCAATTTAAGTTTACACAGGGGTGTAACATTTAAAATGCTCCAATCATGTGAAATGTATGCCATATTGTCCGCTAGTCATACAGGATTCCAAAAAGGTATCGTTTGTACCAACTATGACCAATGGTTTTGGAGTTATTCGGTAAAATGGCTAAAATGTAAAAAAGGTCATTTTATTCTGCTACCAGGGGTCACAAATCGAAGTTGCTCCAATTTGTTAAAATGATAGAGTTTTCATTAGCTTAATGAGTCAAAATAAGGAATAGTTTGTACCATCGCAATGCATAGTTACCATGTTATTGGACACAATAGGTATAGGTCAAACATAACCAATTGGGTTGACTTCTTTGACCCTCTCTCCGTAAGTTAAAAGCATTTACAAATACAAAACTATATACCTTTATGAGTCCTCTAACCTCAGGCAATAACTTTGCAAGTATTTAAAATATAATCAGTTAACTTTTAATGTTGACCCTGTACAAATTGAAATGGACTTTTTTACCATTTTAGCCATTTTACCTTATAACCAATGGTCGTAGGTGTGGTAACAAATAACCATTCTTTTGGAATTTCCTCTGATTAGTAGATGACCAATATGGCATACATTAAACATGATGGGGGCATTTTTAAAAACAAGGGTTTGGACCCTGTGTAAACCTGGGGGAAAAGTTGGGATTAGCGAATGAAGAGGAGAAAAATATAACAGGGGACGAAAACAAAGGTGACGTCCGTGAGGAAGAAAGAAAGCTCAGATTTTTCGACCTACTTTGAGCTGTGTTTTTGTAGAGGGTCCATATAAAACTACCAAATGTTGTTCAAGGGGCTTTTCTGTAGTGGGGTAAACGAACTCCTTAAATGGAAGGCCCCTATATATTCTGCTCCTCCTCTATATTATGCATAACCATAATATCTCTTATAGCGTGTGAGGTTCGAGTCGCCAGTGCGCTTTTTACGGGACCTGTGCCTTTGGTTTTAAACACCCAGTCGTCGGTAACGGCCTCTCAAGGCCGTTGAACGTTTTGTGATAGAACAATGACGTAAGTAAAATTGGGCATGCCAAGTAAACTATGGCAAATTTCTTGTTGGGTTGAAATTACCCAGGGTGCACTTCGAAATTCCATCCAAGAACAGACTTTAAATTTCCGTACAACGCAGCAAAGCAAGACTAACATTGATCGTGTACTTTCATACTGGTGTAAGGACGTGTCACGTTCAAAATGAGCGTTCTTTTGGTTGGATTTCAAGGCAGAAAAATGTCTAATTTTGCGATTTTTCACTTTTGTCAGAAGGATTAACAATCGAGTTAATAGAAACTATAGTTCTCAACAAGTACGAACCGGGTCAGATCAGCCAGCAACCGCTGCGCTGGTTTAAGTTTTGAAGCCGACCAGTGGTATTTTAATGACGTCAGTTGAGTCTTCTTAAGGTGTGAATTCCAACAACACTTTTAGCGAAAACTTGACATTCCTTTCTAATGGAACTTATTCATATCGTCTGAAATTTGAATGCTAACTGGTATGTCGTGCATTCTTCATCCAAATGTTGTACCATTAGCGCTGCCCAAATTCACTGACGAACCCACCCCAGGATTCAAAGTTGCAGTATAATCATATTGACATTCATACTGTTACAGATTGAAATCAGTGCAATCCTCCTCTTCACAAATTCTCCTTATAGGGCTTACTGCAACTTTTAACTCCGAAGTGGGCATAAATTCAACATACTTCATCAATCGCCACCAATGAGGTGTCAAAATGCGAGTAAATAAATCACCGCTTCTAATTAATACCATAATGTATAATGGCGATTGATCTTGTTTGAACTTGACAAACAAATTTCAGGGGTGGGGAGTTCTTTTTTGGGTGTGTTATTGCCGCCCCCCCCCCACCCCCCCCCCCCCCCCCCCCCCCCCCCCCCCCCACGCCGCCGCGCGATTGCGCATTTCATCTTCAAAATAGTCGTCAAAATTAGACCACACCTGGACAAGCAATCTACAGAAATTCGAGTCCATGCTCGCATGACCTCACGGATCTACCGAGCAAACCCCTCCCCTTGTCGGACTCCACGTGACATCAATAGACTGCAGCATCTCCAAACTGTTGCGGCAAACTTGTGAGCCCGACAAACGCAATGATAACGCCACCCAATTACAGGAGCTTTGTGGTTTCCTGTGTCGGCAGCGGATTGGCGGCAAAAATGCTTCTGAAAACATCCGTACTCTCTAAATCTTTTGATAAACATCCGTTACGCTCTAGGTAACGAGTGAAAATGTCACTCCCCAAATTTCACTAAGAAAGAGTAAAAAATCACTCCAAAAAGCGTGGAAAGAGTGGAAATCTACTCTTTTGAGAGTGGTTTCACTAATTTTGAGTGGACCCATTCGCTTTTTTGCCTCATTTGGAAGTAAGTTACAGAGTTGTTACATTTAGAGAGTAAGATCATCCACGAATTTGAGTCTGATTTCTCCGCTATCCCTCGAGGACTCGTGTATTTGCCTCCGTATCCTATAGGTTCGTCGGACACAGGCTAACACACAACCTTCTGCAGCACATTTCTCCACCCTGAAATTTTCGTATGGAAGTTGAGCAATTTTCCGTTTGTGGTCCTCCCTCCTTGTCGGATACCCCTTCCCAACCCCCTGGAAGATATTCAAACGACTGTACCATCAGGTCTAGCCTGAAAACTCATAGTGGGAGCTTTTTTTCAATCCAATATTTTCTACCCTGTTTTTTATCGGTCGCGTAGCGACAGTATATACTTTTACTCGGGCCATTTTGGGGGCCGTTTTTTGTTCGCGGCTGGCCGTAAATGTCGGACGATTCGGCCGGTGAAATGGGACGTGCAAATACTGTCGTTGCTGTGTTGCCCCTAGAATGTCGGTGTAATTCTTTAGCGAAAGTTTTTTTGGGTAAAAAAACGGTTGTTTTTCGTAAAATTGTTTGCTTTTATTAAAATGGAAGTTTGTGGTTGGTTACTGGATTTGAAGTATGTACGAGAGCAGCTATCACGGCTTTAAAGAAGTATCTGAAAACTGCGCTTTCTAGAGTGCGGCTTTTGTTTAAAATCGCGTTAGGTGGTGAAATAAATGTGCTGCCAAAAAAGGGAAATGAGGGATGGTTTGTTTCCCCGCGGGCGATTTTAACGTAGGGTGTTGGGTAAGTTCCCTTGTGGTACTAGGGGCAGTCCAAGGTGCTCTGACTAGACACGCCAATGGTAGCTATTGGTTGTGTCGTGTCCGGGGCTATGACGTGTCAAGATAAATAGTGGGGGGTTACCTGGAAGAGCTTTTGACGAAATTAACCAAGATATAATTGTTGCAGTGCCCGAAAGGACGAATCCCGAAGGACGAATATAATTTTGTGTGTCATTCCCCCAATGATATTAAGGGCTATGTCATGTTTTTTTAGCTGAATATTTTTGTAGATGCTAGATAGATATTAGTGTATTTACCCGGTTATTAGCTAATATTTTGAGATGATAATATGGATCTCGCAATACATCTTCTATGAAGATCGGCCGTAGTAATTTGCCCACAATGATCATTAGGCCTATGTTCGTGTTTTCGAGTGAAAGCATTTTGTAGATGAAGATAGATGTTGTGTTTTTTAGCTGAAATATTTGTAGCGATAAATACTGATCTCCGCAATACCTCTCTCTGAGATCGGCAGTAGTACTAGTATACCCGGAGTAAACGTGTTTGCATTGAAAAATACCCAGAATGCGTTGCGGTAACCTAGCGAAACGTTACACAGTAGTGGCGCATTGAAATGTTGGCAGTTCTCTGTTTGGCCCTACCTCGATGGCTTGTAGACATGTCAATGATTCTTAAGATATGATTCGTTAAGATAGGACCCGGTGGTCGGGTTGAATTCCCACTTTCGGCTGATTTTTTTTTTTGGGGGGGGGGGGTTATTTCTTAATTGTATTTTGCGAAATTGTTAATGTTGGGGTGTAACAGAGATGTTTGTTTAGCACATGAACATCAAAGAAGTCATAAAAACCCCCCCACCATATAGGCCTAAGCATAACAAAAGAAATTAACCAAAAAGAAAATTAATAAAATAAAAAATGGAATGAAATAAAGAAAAAATCAGTACAAATTAGAAATAAAAAATAAAACGGAAAAATAATATACAGATGAGAAAAATAAAACAATAATTAAAAAAAATTAAAAAAACCAATAAAATCCGGTGTACACTAGTCTTCGAATATCATTAAAATAAAAATGATTAAAAATAAAAACAGAATATAATCAAATAATAACAGAAGTTATATAGAGCGTCTCCTGAAAGGAATAGAAAATATAAAATGAATAAAATACAAATGGAACAAAAGAAAAATTTAAAAAATCAGTAAAAATTAAAGAAAACGACAATAATAAAAAAATAAAAGCCAAAATGGTAAGAAAATTAAAAAAAACGGGAGGTAACAAAACAAGTATGGTTTAAAATTAATTTAAAAATCAAAGTTTTGTTTTTAATATTAGAATATTAATAATATAAATCGTTAAAATGAAAAAAAAAAATAATAAACAATAACCAGAATAATAAGAATGACTAAATAATAAAATTTTTTTTACAATGTAATTTCACAAAATACAATTAAAAACCAAAAATGTTGAATAAATACATATACCATTATAACTAAAAAATCGAAATGAAAAAAATATAATAGAAATAAAATCAACACTAATTTATTAATAAAGTAACTCGTTAACAATAAAAAATGAAATATTTGTATTTTTTAATTTGATTGAAATTTAACATAAAAAACTAACTCATAAATAAGAATAACACATATACACTTACATAATAAAACAATAAACCCTAACCATAAATATATACATTTAAATGTAATAAAACAAAGAATATTAATATAAATAAACAAAAACGAAAGGAATTGTTCGCGAAGGAAATTGCATTATTGTAAACCCCTGGCGTCATATTCCAAGCAATTGTCAAGAAAACTTACAGCTTCAATTCTGTGACATCCATCCGTGCACACTACAAACTTTGCATGTGTGTAAAATATCACACCAAGCAAACTAGGGCTACCACCAACAGCTACAAACAGAAACATTAACTGTACATGTAGAATTCTCTTACCAGCACAGGTTTTTTCAAGTGTCATCTGCATATGGAACACCCCTACCAGCTTTACTGGGTTCAGCTTAGTCACTGGAGATTCCGGAGTCGCCTGAAGCCACACACACTCCGCTAGCGAGCCCACACGAACCTTCTTTATTGCAACCAGTCCTTTCTTTCGCCACAATTTGTTGATCTTTGTTCCTGTGACCAAGCACTTTTTCACCTGGTACAACAATATTCTACTACAGAGTGATTAAGTGATGGGAAAATAGATAAGATAGAGGCATCCAACTTATTCCAGTCAACCAGTCAAACTAAAAAACTTGCAAGTCGCCGACTATGCAGCCACGGAATTACAATTCATATTACATACAATTCAAACAATCTAAACAACTGCAGGAAAACCGTTGGCCTTTCAAGTTCACATACAAAATTGCAGACAACCGCGGTTAACAAATGACTCAGAGCGACCGATCAAGGTTATGAACAGAAGCATCACAACCACCGCCAACATGAACCCATTGGCAACCCACAGTTTACCAGCATCACATCCCCCCAACCAGCCCCAACTAACCAGCAAAACCTGAAACTTAGAAAGCCCCGAGAACCGAGAAATTCTAGTTTTAAATTAGTAATACTATTTTCATAATACTGTCGTACTTATAATAGGAATAAGCAAATAAACATTTTTTTTCAAAAATCTATTTAGACACAGTAGATTTTGCAACATTTTGATGCTCAATGGATTTTTGACCTGGTTACGTGGATTTTAAATTTTGCATGGACGCTTGTCATAGGAGTAAAATAAGAATAGTTTTGCTGTCTAAAATGCTTATTTTCCCAAATGTAGGGTGCACCAAAGGTCAACATCATTGCATTCAATGGGGCTTTGACCTTGTTTCCCCCCTAGAGTCGGTAAGTAAAGCGCATTTAAGACACTCAAAAACTATTCCTTATTTTTATCTGGAGGTCCATCTATAAAAAAAAATTTGCACCGTTTTTCTCCAAATCGGAGGTAATTTTTAAAATTGACCCCTGTACAACTGAAAAGGACCCTTTTTATTGATATTAGCTGTTTTTATGCCATAACTCCAAAATTTTCGCCGCAGATAGTCAAAACTATACCTTTTTGGAAATCCTTATGCATGAAATATTAACTTGGTATACTTTTCAACATGATTGGATCAATTTTAAACATTGACCCTGTTATTGACCTTTGACGCCGAAACAAAACCAATTCCCAATCCCCTACGATAACTCACTTTTTTTTGTAAAATGTTGACACCCGTTAGCTACCAAATCAGTTGAAATCAGCTGAAATCAGCTTCTTTAACATTTTTCACAGATGAAAACTTGCTTTAGGGTTACTAAACTGGAACACCTTCAACAGAGTCAAGCTGCATGTGATTGCCAGTACGGATATAAAATCATGAACCATGTATCATTATTAACTCCTGTCTTCGTATATCTATTTTAAGTTTTTTACTTAATTCTTCACTTCTCTGTTTAATACGATCTTCTCGAAGCAATGTATCATACTTTATGTTAATAATTCTTTACAATGCATTGTATGATTTAATAATACCATTTTAATTTTCCAGTCGCGTGGTTTTAGGAGTGCAACATGATGTTTGAGATATAGTACAAGCGAAAGTGAGAATGAGAGAGAGAGAGAGCGAGGGAGAGAGAGAGAGGGGGGAGAGAGATGGAGAGAGCGAGAGAAAAAAATAAGAAAGCGGGAGAGAGTGTGAGAGTGAAAACAAGAGGAGAAGAGAGGGGGGCTGGGTGAGGCATGGGGAGCCGAGGAATTGGGAACGACTGAGAGGTGAGTTTAGGTTTTCCATAAGTTTAAATAATGATCAATTGTATTTATATCTAATTTTCAATAATCTAACCTTGCTCCTTATGTAGTAGTTTGGGATCTTTAAAATATTGGATAGTGTGTTAGTCATTACACTTTAACCATACTTTTGGAAGCTTGTGAAATAAATTAGTTTATTCTGTCACATTTATACGATTGGTGTTTTAAATCACGGCCAGTGGAAATGTGGAAGGACACTTTTTGTAATTGAACACGTTTATTTTCAATAAATAAAGCTTTCATATTTTAGCTCTAATGATTGTCTCTGTCATCTTTTCTAATCTAGCATTGAATTGAAATCCACTTGTTATTACAATCCACATGGTTGGAAGAATTAGTACAAAATTTCTCGAAGCGGTAGTTTTAGTGGGTAAGGTGTCCCATGACTCCCTGAAATTTATAATCAATGCCTCTATAACAGAAAGTGCGTAGAAAGCGACTTAGCCATATTTTAATTCAAAAATGTCCCACGTGCCATTTTTATATAAACATTAATGCAAATTAGGATCGCCATTGCAGGACAAAATATAGTTGTTTTCATTTGTTTTTCAAATCACTGGAAATGGTTAATTTGCCTGCCATCGTGGATCTACAGCAAAGATAACCCAAATTTGCTTGACAAGTGGTCACATGGTCACAACATTTTGTGTTTTTGCAATTGTTGCTGAGCAAATGTTGACATCATTATTCAGGGCGATACGATTTGCATCCAATTGCACTAAATGATACGGCGATGGGACGTTTTTAATTGTAAAGATGAGCTTATCGTTTCTTATAAGGCATTTCTAATATATAAAGACTTGATTAGGAAACGATTTCGAGTACCTTACTCCTTATACCCACTACACTATTGTTGGGGACCTGCGTGTCTGGGTAGTCTCTCTATCATCCAACACTAAGGGACAGTTTACACGACTTCTCCGAATAACCGTGTGTATTTGTTTGATTATAGCTCAGAACGCACGAATTAATTTAAGAAATAAACTTGGAAAGTGAACAAATTCCACTGTTCACTATTGAGCCCTGCATATTAGATACGCGTAAGTACTACGCCTGTGGGTTTAATCCGCACGTGGTAAGCGCGAGTCCCATAAGACCAATAACAGGACTCGCCTGGGTGATTAATATTCATGAGGTGTAATGTCTATAGCCGCTTACATAAGATTGTAGTTTTATAATTGACAATAATTATGGTGATGATAAAACAAGCAGATCACTAAATTACGTGCTGTTTAACGAATGCCCACGGTCAATTGGCAATTTTAAATCTAGTTGACCTTCCACTGACGCCAACCGACATACACTATATACATATGTAAAGTACTTCATTTAATCATAATTATAAAAATCCAAATTTGACATAACACAACTTTTAAGTCTCCGCCACAACACCCACACCCTCTCACACACCCATAACCAAATTATAACTTCTATACAATCACCTACACACATCTACACGCGGGCACTACATATACACCAAAGCTTTTTGCACATCTTCATACATTTTCAGGAACCACTAATAATTATGTGTCCATGAAAAGTTCTTGCCGATCATATCTTGAAGAGCTAGATGGGTTGGTTACATTTTGTGACCCCCACGTTTCTCCACACACTTTTTTTTTATGCACCACTTCTGCCCCGATTATTTAGTTTTTTAATTGATAGTGTCACATATGAATGAAATTATATCTGAAAATAAGAGAGTAGGGTTCATCATTAGAGGGTTTTAGTAAACCAGGAATGATAAAACAAATAATCAAACTCAATGCAGTTTGCTCTCATCGTCGACAAAACCCAAACGAGTACCCTCCATCTTGGAATCTTCTTCTCTTCCCATCATCCTCGAATCAATCTGGCCTGGACCGGACAGGAGAGGCGCTCGACCTCTTACCGGGACAATAGAAAAGATAGGATACCATATCCCTTTCATTCTGTTTGTGATCTTGAGCTGAAAACAAGTCTCGGTGCCAGGAAATCATTAAAAGCAACAATTCACATTAAAAACACTTTCCCTCGTACGGTTCCTGGCGCCAATAAAGTTGCCAGGATCTTGTGGAGCTCTATGGAAAAGATCCCTAAATCGGCATTAAGATGCCTGATTGATTCCGCCAAAACCGCTTGTGAATTCATTCATTTTGTACCATAACGGCAGAAGACCATCATTTAAAAAAGCAATTTGTTCTGGGTGAACTTTTAGTTCGTAGAAGAAATTTGAGAAAAATGCATTTGAAATTCAATTTTCGCGCATTTCAAAAATCCCTAGGCTGCTGTGAACGTTATTTATTCAATTAGTCCTCATTCTCATGTATTGGGGTCCTATACGCCTATTGACTCACGAGGTCCAAGCACGAACGTATACAAACGTCCACGAGACTACGGCGCTCATGCAAACACAACGTATACCCGAAGTATTGACAGGGAAATGGCTCGAATTAGTCACACCAACCATTTGCTCAAATTTGCTTTCCAAGACCCGATTTGGTCATAGTTGATAGCATGTTTTCGTGAACGTCTAAAGGCACTATCAGTGATTTGATAAATCAGAACATCGAAAAAAGCATCAAAATCGAATTTTTGCATGTTTGTAACCACGAACAGGTATCCTAACATACCATGCGAATGATAGGACCATAAGCAACGTAATAAGGAAAATGGAATTTTTAGTCATTACTGTCCGAACGGACAATTCCTACAACATGTAATTCACTAATTCGATCTCTGAACACTGTGTTTTCTTCCTTTTCGTACTTTTCTGTTTGAATGAGTAAATTGACGAGAATTCTACAGGACTTATCCTTAACTTTTAAACTCTTCCTGCAAATTTCAAATAGTTGTGATTCTTTCCGAATGAATACTGATGTGTCGTTACCGTATACAGATGTTTTTGGGGTGGCCTTTGCAGTAAAACGTTGTCGCACAGTTATGATCACCATAGCATCCAATACATGTACATGTTTAGGGGCATTTATATGAGTGCTTAATATTCCGAGGGATGCCAAATAAATCCGACTCCCTCTGGATTCAGGAATTTCCCTGACATATACAACGGGACTCAATGCTCATGATGTGTATACGATCGAATGTTTGATACGATGAATCGTAATCGAAATTGATACGATGAAATGTTTGATACGATGAATCTAGTCAAGGTCGTCCCAAAACCAATTCGTCCCACCCAATCGTCCAACCCGAAATCGTCCGGCGTACCAATTGTCCAGTACCAATTAGTCCAGTACCAATTAGTCCCAATTCGGTCCACGATTAGATATAATATCCCTAGGCTCCTGGCGTGATGCAAAATAGTGTGGACGGTCAGATTTAGTTATGATACCCAGGAATATTATATCCCAAGTCCGATGGACTATATAATACACTAAATCAGGATAACCATAAACAGTCAAAAACGCCGTTTGTTTACCAAGTTTATTTTAACAGTGCAGGTATCGTGCTAACAGGCAAAAACAAAGCTTGCCATTTAAAATCCAGGTTTAGTTTACACACTCGATTTCCTGATTTAAGTTTGCAAGATGATATAAAACCTTTTAGAAAAAAATGATTGAGGAAATGATTTATGCGACCAGTATACTTTTTGAAATGAAAAAAAAAAAGATAAATGCGGTAGTGTTTGAAGTACATGTATACAGAATTATAAAGAAAAAAAATGGTATATTTTAACGCCCAAAGGTAAAAATTTAGGGAAGTAAACATCTGGT
>JAMKCH010013158.1:0-24148 GCA_023653785.1 Ophioderma brevispina
CGGAATCGGCCCTGCCCTTCTCAATCAATTTTTAAGAAGTAAACAGATTTTCTTTCATATAATGTAAAAATAAAGTTAACATATGAAGAATAAATACCGTCTTTTAATTTTATTAAAACTCTCATTTCGCCCAGATTTCGTACAATTTGTGCTAATCTCCATTTTGCCGGGACTTTTATTCAGCGCCCAACCCTCAAATCGCCGAAAATAATTCGCGCCTCTTTGGCCCCTCCATCGCTGTGGTGTAATGTGATCCGATTCAGCTAACGAACAATATCAACCCATTGTGATTGGTCAATATTAGACCCCGTCTTTTTTGAATGAAGAAATCGATCAAAATCATCTTCCAATGAAAGACGCGGTTACAGCGGGGGACTAGGACATCGACCAGCGTGCCAATGCAGCCGATCAACGGTTAATTACCGCGCATTTCACTGCTAGTGTATCCGCTGCATAGCTCTTCAACTATCGCTTTGAACACTCTGTTCTACGTCTTTTCTTTCACTTTTGTAATAAATTTAAACACTCAAGTAGTATATTATCATGTTTTCTATATGAATGAAAATTGATAGTAGTTAATATTAGAAAAATAGTATAAATAAGCGATCTTAGACCTGCTTGCAGCGAGCTTTTCACAGCGGCCACGGCATGGATGGATCATACCCTTTAAAATGGGGGTCATTCTTCTCCCACCGTATAACGGGGGTATATCATTAATTTGGTTGTGTATTTTCGCGAAATAAATAAATTGCCATATATACACGCAAAGATGATATAAAAACATTTTAATGTAGATGGAGATTTTTGGTAACTGTTGAGTACTAGGCTCATACTTTGCATCTTAATTTACCAAACAAGGAAAAATACTAAAAGCTAATAATGAAAATTGGACATTAACTATTTGGTCCTCACCTCTGAATGGAATATGAGTGTGTGGCATAACGCTGGACCGGTTAAAATTGTAAAATTACTAACTTAATGTTATATGGTTTTTTTTTACTACAGGGAGAATTTGCGACAAAAGCCAACGGTGGACTTGTGCCCTAAATAGAGGAGGAGATCGAACTACTTTCACTTTTTAGACCTAAGGCAAAGTTTGAAAAGAAACGTTGGTAACTGGGAAAGCTGTGGAGCTTGGCAATAATTGCAGAGAACTGAAGTTGCAGTAAAAAGTTCACTACGTGGGTGGCTCGTCCCCAATTTGCGGAGTGGTGTACCAAAGGAAAAAGGTGGTTGATATACCAGAAGAGGTTGAAACAGGAAGATCTATGGACTCGAAAAACAACAAATATACACTCGGTAATAGAAAGTCTAATTGTGGTTGGGACTGGGATGGAGATTTCCGCAGAGATGCCCTCCTAAAATTTAGAACGAAATCTTGTTTTTGACTTTTCGCCTTTTATGTAAGTTTGTCTAGCTACTGGAAATAGCTAAAACTGCTCACAGGACATCCCTCATTTAATAAAATATTCACAACTGAATAAAATTACTGAGCTTCATACCCAATGATTATCTTTTTCCCTACACTTACCTTGTAAGGTACGGGCAATTTTTTCTTTGTTTTCTATTAGGTGGAAGGAGAACCTCAACTAGAATCGAGGACACGGACTGCACATCACGATCAAAGTGCCAAGGCCCAAAGAGAAGCCATCTCAGGTGTTTAAGCGATGGCAAATGCAGTGGATGCAAATCCAAAGTAATAGGGGGGAAGGACATTTACAGGGGTACAATTTTCACAGGTAAATCCCATGTACTTGGATGTGATGGTATTACCGAATAAAAAACAGTGCGGTGACTATGACAATATGTTCTAGAAGGACACATGCAGTTTTGGAGTTTGAGGGAAGTGCTGGAGGAAGGAATACACGAAGGATTTGAAACCAAATTGATTGCATAATGGCTTTGAACTGGTTGTTCGATTGTAACAGACCTTGGTAATGCAAACAATCTCAGCCGTCTGAATGAATGGAGTAGCTTAAAAATGAGAAGTACATTGCTATTTCATTTTTATTTTTCCCACTGACCTTGCAGGTTACCAACGTTTCTGCTGTGTCAAGGCTGACTGGATTGTCCAATCAACAAATTGTCTTATTTCAAATTGTTAGTGGAAATCCTGGTCAAATTGAAACGGATGGTTACATAACTATGTTATGAGGTGCTTTGAATCCCATGATGATTCAATTCATGAAGTATGTCGACAAAGGGGTAATATTACATCGGTGTACGGAAGTACAGTCAGAGATAGGTGGAACAAATTCAAAATCAACCAAGGAAGGGTGGACGACAAAGGTGGTTTTTAAGGACATGGAGAGAATCATTTTTACAAATATGACTGGGAGGGGTTAAAAGGAAAAATGGAGACAGCTGATTTGGAAATGGGAAACAAAAAGGAGAAAACTTGTTGAGGATGAAGTAAAAGAAAAGGAAAATATAAACCTTCTCAAAAAAAGCGTAATCGAGATTTGTCAACACAGTTGTAGGAAGGCAATTAAAAGTCTGCGAAATATAGAATAAATCGAAGGGAACTTACTCCAAAGAGTACCATAGAAACAAAAGCGTGTGTTGTTGGAGTCTGTTAAAGAAAAGTTTAACATGTTAAAGGAGGAAGGTTATAATCCTCAACGAATTCAAGTTGGTGATATGTATGGAAATGTGGTTGATTGTTTGGCCCCCGATTTTAAGCCCTCTGAAGGATCAAAAAAATCTATCCCTGTTGAAAAGGCAGTCTTTTTGAAAGATACCCTTTGTCTTCCCGATAAATCCTACACAAGATTAAGACGGACTTGCAAGAACCTTCCAAGCTTAGGCAATGTTCTTGATGCCAAAAGTTTGTTGGATGTAAATTTTGAGGTCAAGGGGTTTGAAAATATGATAGGGGCATGGCAGCCAATTGATAAACAAATGAAACATGTCATTGAAAAAATGATGAAAAAACATAGTAATGAGCCTATTCCAAAGACAATTGGTGTCAAATTGAGCGGTGATGGGACTTTCATTGGGAAGCGAATTCATTGTGTGAACATCACTTACAGAATCATTTATGGTAATCATGTCAGTCAATGATACTCCTTCTATGGTTAGAGCACCCGAGAAACATGCTTCGTTGAACCCATATTTGATACAGTTTTAGCACTAGGGCGAGATATAATGATTATCGGTGAGAATACTTTTGATATTAAATATTACCTTGGTGCTGACATGAAGTTTATCAATGAAGTCATGGGCATTGGAGCTTGTAGCAGCACTTACTCATGTGCCTGGTGTAAATGCCCAAGTTCGGAAAGGCATGATGCGTCCAAAAGGAGGTCCATGATTGATTCTGAGAGAGGTGCTCGTACTCTTGCTGAAATTACAACTATGTCGAAGCAGAAACGAGGGAAAAATACAAGTTGTGTAGCAGAGCCTATTTTCTCCTTTATTCCTGTTCATATGGTTGTCCCAGATCCTCTGCATTTGTTTCTTCGTATATCAGATCAATTAATAATCCAACTTATTCAGATTTTGAAACGAGCAGACAACATTGCCAAAAATGGGAAAAATGTAGACAAAAGCAAATGTCAGAATCTATTGAAATTTGAACAATTTGTTGCTAAGCTTTCCATTCCGTGGTCAATTTTCACTAATCGCGACACTGGTCGGTTCCAATATCTGGGGGTGTTACTGGACTCGGAACAACCAAAAAATCAACAAACACATTGAACTTGATGAACTAATTCCAAATCACCCACAATTGGAATCTATCAAATATTTGTGGACTGAATTTAGGCAAATCATTGCACTTGTAAAAGCCGAGGATGCAGACCCTAAGTTGGTTGAAAAAAGAGCGCGTGCATGGGTTACCAAATATGCTTCAACTTTTCAGGCTAAGGATGTAACGCCATATATGCATGTGTTTATGAACCACTTGCATGAATCTCTTGAAATGCATGGCCATATAAACCATTTTAGTCAACAAGCCATGGAAAAACTTAATGATACAATTACCATTCTGTTCTTTCGCTCTACTAATCACCGTAACACTGAAGCCTTCATGCAAGTGATGAAAAAACAGAATAGAATTTCGCTTTTGAATGATACATACAAAGAAAAAACCAGCTTTTCAGGTACATTGTAGTCTGTGTGGAGAAGTAGGCCACAATAAGCGCACATGTTATTTGAAATTCCGTCCTAATCGAGATTTGTGTGGAAATTTAGAGCAATAGGTTCTTGGTTGGCTTGTAGTCCGTACTGATTTGACTAAAGAATATATTAATATTGAGCATGTTAGCAAAAATATTGATGTTGTGGCTTGAAAATTCTGGAACTAAAATTGATAAATAACAGTATACAATATATTCATGTCAGACATGTGTTTGCAAAAACCAATTTGACAATGAAATAAGCACATGTACTTGATGTATTACAGTATTTAACCATAAGCATAATGTAGTGTACCAAGAAAATAGCTGTTACTTTTTATTAGGCCAAGAAAATCTCTGTATGGCAAAATGTATGCCTTTTTTCTAAAATTAGCAAAGGGTTACATGTACTTGGAAATGTTTTTGTTTTTCCCCATTTTTACCACTAACAGTAACAGTACTTTAAAAAATTTTGTTGACTAAGGTTGGTCACTTAGGACAGTCACTTTTTAGGTCTGTTTTAGAAGCCAAGTTCTTTATGAAAATAGAAATACTCTCTAAATGCAAAAGGATGGATTTTTAACCCTTTCAGAGAAGAATTTGTAAATTACTCTTGAAGAATTTAAAAAAAATATAATTTTTTTCCTTTTGTAAATGATCAAGAATAAATTTGACCCAAAATATCTTTAAAAGGTGTGAAATTTCATCTTTTGAGTGGGCCCTGGTAGTGTCCACTTCGGAGTGAAATTCACACCCCTTAATATTTTAAGATCGAAATTCAGTGACCATCCTGATTTTATACTAGAATTCAGTGTTTTAGTTTTGTTGATGTGTACACAGTATGTGTATATTTTTGTAGACGGAATCTATTGCATTGATAAACTAGTTGTGCTAATGCTATGTCCAAACATGCGGAACTTTAAACACGGTGCTATTTTTTAAATTGTTTTTCAAGTAAACTTCCATTTCCAAGGCAAAGAAACATAACCTTATCTCATTCTCAGAACAAATTGGGTGTGAAATCTTTTAAACCATTGTAATAAATACTTAGCTCCAAATATTTATGTTATAACCATGCCTTTTAAATTGTCCTCACGGACTGAAGCCCGTTTTTACATTAAAATTGGGAAAACATTTTTAACTTGTATCAAAACAATAATTTTCAAATTCCGGATTTTTTTTTTAAGTTTTGAATTGTAACTTGCAAAAACCATAACAGCATTTTAAAGTATCAGGAAATTCCCATAGTTTTAAAAAAAAATGAAATAGAAATTTTAAATTGTTAAAATCTACACTTTTTTTCATTTTGGCTGATATATAAATAACACCCTATTCTACCTTATTGTGGGCACATATTTTTTGCCTGAATTTGACTGTTTCCTGGTACGTAGTGCGCGCATTATTTGGTTTGAATAAAAGTATGAAAATATTTTGTTCGGCTCGTTTCCCACAGTCCCAATTTTTTAGAGAGTCCCATCCCTGCAATCCAATATCCAATACCCAAACCCCATCTTGTTTTATATTATACTATCCATAGTAATTTTTCTAAAAAGGAATATACCTTCATGAATTTGTGTGCTATGCCTTCAAAAAAAAGGAAAAGAATTCCAGTGCTATGTAGTTTCACGTAAACAATATTCTAGGCAAGAACCAACACTGCATCTCAAATGTTGTGAAAATATTTGATATGCTAATGCAGTAGTTTTAAAGATACCAAAAACCAATGTATAGAATTAAGATCAGCTCGCATTTGTTTATAAAAGTTGTGATTAGCATGTACTAACACTACAGTGTGTTTCTGTTTTATTGTGTTTGTGTGCATTTGTGTTTGGAAAATCAGTTGAAACATGGATATTGTTATTGTCTTGTGTAGCCATTTTTGCTTTTATTTATTTGAAAGAACATGAGGTGGTTTGTTGAATGTTGATATACTAGCATAGTAATTTCATGGTATAACACTTTGTATAATATAATAGCCTTGTGGAAGAAAGAACTGTATCATCCCAACAAAACCAAAAGTACACAAATCATGATGTAAACCATTATACAATCAAGCTAAACAAATGAATGAAAGCACTGTTTTGATGTTCATAAACAGTCTTAGGGTTATTGACTAGACGACCTAATTGAACACTAAACCGTCATGTTTTTTTTTTTCTTTTTTTTTTTCTAGCTTAATTGACCAGTGAGGCATAATGGTACAGTCCGCTGTCCATGCACACACATCAGGGAGGCACAATAACCTTGGCTACACTCAAGCAATGCACTGTGCACAGAAAATGGCCTGCAGTTTGCGAAGGAGCGCTTTTGTTACAAAACAAATTGCATATGCCGGTTCTTACTATGAGCCAAATTTAACTTGCGATGAGCAGATGCAGAGAGTGGGTTGTTCAAGGCACTGTATAGTCGAAAAACATTCATCGCAGCATGTTCGTACCTGCTATAGACACAGATACCTGTTATATTCCTAATTGTGTCCAAATTTGATTGACAGGGGTAATTAGAAAAATGACGACCGCCTCTCTCAAAAAACCCTTCCTATAGGCCACATGTGGTGCCACAAAAAGTACAGTGTTCATGCACTCTCAGTGATCATTGATGAGTGATGGCATGTTGTGCAAGCAATTTGCATAAGGTCAAAGTTAATGAATAGATTGATGCTCATAAGATTCTGGTGAGTGCATCAACAGAGTCGTGGCCTTTTTGCTGTAGACATAACTGCACTATGAATGCTCTACTTTTAACAATCAGATGACAAAAATCTATATATTGAGTAATCAAAACAAATATTGACTGCTTTTTATATCGGAGCATGGTTGAAACTATAGGCCCTATCACTGAATGATATTGGTAAATATTGCAAATACGAACTGTAAGGTTATGAATTACTAGGGTAAATATGACATGCCGATTGTGAGCGTTATGCATGGTGGACAACAGAAGATTGAGTGCGCAAATCAATAACAGGCCAAAACGCTAAACCACCACGAGACCCGCCCTAGAATCATATGAGCTAGTTTGAAGAAGGGTGC
This sequence comes from Ophioderma brevispina, assembly GCA_023653785.1. Classification (NCBI taxonomy): domain Eukaryota; kingdom Metazoa; phylum Echinodermata; class Ophiuroidea; order Amphilepidida; family Ophiodermatidae; genus Ophioderma; species Ophioderma brevispina. The sequence continues at coordinate 7,151 of JAMKCH010013158.1, forward strand.
ACAGTGACGCCTAAGGTATGAACCTCTTTCCACTTATGTGCAAATGGAACCTGACAATTAAGTCAAATGTTGGTTTAACCTTGAGACTCCCTAGCAGTTGCAAGGATGTGTTAGTGGTGTTCGTCTAATAAACAGTGCCATGGCAGATCAAGCAAATTATCAGGCACAAACGATTGTTAAAATTACTGTGAATGGGTGAAGGACAAACAACAACATATCGATTATACTTAGGCAAGAAACCCGTTAAGAAACTATAACAGCTTAACAAGAAATTATAGAAAAGCATAGAATGGGGCACGACTTATTTAAATGTGAAAGGTTGTGGTATATGTTACCATATGAATATTACAATTGCTACAGAAATAAAACTATCATCCCATAACATAAAACAAATAATATTAGGGTGTAGGAAGATGCCCCACCACAGAGAATGGGAGATTTTCTCAAGGATGAGCTCAGCAGGTTGTGGGATGTAATTGATTGGCAAACATTTTGGCCAGACGTGTTGACAGCTTATTAACCAGATTACTTATTTACTATATAGTATTATGCTACATTCCAAACAATGAAACTTGCAATATAAAGTTTGTGCTACTTAGGAAATGTTATTTTAGTCCCCCTAATTTTAATGTAAATCTTACTAATTTGCTGATATTACACAGGGATCCAATTTATTGAGTGTCAGTATGCGGATGACCATTGAATGAAATATTACTTGAATTTAACTAAACTTCTGTTTCCAATCTTATTTACTGATTAAAACATTGCAAAGGGTAGCAAAAGGCAGGTAAATATGAATTACGTGAATAGTACAATGACACAATTTAATTCAAAGAAACTTAGAACCAACAAGTGTAGAACCAACAAGTAACTAATATTAAGGTTGACATACTTTCTATGAAGATTACAAAAATGTAAAAGTAACTTGGTTCGGTTGATGCGAATATGAAGTGAATACGGCCCCCTCGATGACGGGGGACAAACCGCTTTAAAACTTTGGTTTTACTACTACAATACTACCAACGTACAAACTTAAAAGTACCGAGGTAAAATATGCTTCAACTAAAAATAAAATTACCCCATTTTAGTTAAAATGATTCGTTTCTGATCACATTTAATATGAGCCGCTGGTAAATTGGGCAACAAAAAATATTAAAAAAAAACTCATTTTTAAATTGTTGATGAACTTAATTGAGACTACTACTAATTATTATGTATTATTGTTCTTATCAATTAAGTTAATTTAATGTGAATGTTGTATTTCTTGATACATTTAAGTAAACCAGACACAAACTTAAAACCATTTAACTTAAAAATTACGACAACAACCATTTGTAAACCTTAGACAAAAGCAAGTTTAAGAAGTTTTTACACATCAGCACTGTTCTCAATATAGTATTTGATAAAAAGATGATATGATTTAACCTTTGCTATTCACACAGTGATTAGTATGTGGACAGGCATTCTCTATTATGAAAAAAATCAAGAGTTGTTAGAAAGTGAGGGTGCCATCCTCTGAAATCTCTAAATCAGCCTTTAATGTAATAAGTCAAACTGATTTGACTTTTTATTGAGTTTCTTAATCTTGTTCGGTATATTCTTTCTTCATGGATTTTTTTAGGTCAAAGTTTGTTGAAGTCAATGTACATTTTAAACAATTTTACTTTTTTATTTTTTTCTTTTTTGATTTTTGAGTTAAAATTTACTAAATTGATTTAAATTAGGTTCAAAGTTAAAACGAAATACATACAGATCTAGTTAAAGCAACCAAAACCCAAGTGGATTTACAGGAAATATAATGTACTTCTAACATAAATAAAGTGGTTGTTTTTAAACCGTGTAATTAAAAGTATAAATTGTGTGAATATATGTTGTTGCATCTACTCAATAAAATCACCTAGGCAACCGTGTTTCACATATTTAAGTAAAGGTAACAAATTTTTTTTCTGATGTACATAAACACCAATATTTCTCAGCTGGAGTCTATATCCTTATCTTACGTGTACTATTTCGCATTTTAACTGATTGCAACAGAGAGAGGGAAGCTCTGCTGCAACCTGTAGGCCTATCAACACAATTTCAAACACATATGGTAAGCAGTAACCACTAAAGATGTGTTAAAGACCTACTAAGCGTAAAAGGCTAGAGTTCAACTGTGTTTGCCGCCCAATAGGACAAAATGTACGAAAACATAAGTTATACGTACACATTTTTATACTTTGGGGGACAAATGCACACATACACACTTGGCAACTCATTTTTTGTGGGCGAGTTTCTTGGAAAAAGAAGAACTAATTCACAGAGACCTAGGGGCTCAACGATGATTGACGCGGTGTTTTTTCTACCCTAGGTCAATTGCACAAAACCAGTTGAACTAGAATACTAACGCCACTAGTGCAGGATAATCAGCTGTTTAAATCAGATATATTGTTACAAAAGAGCCGACAATAGAGGCTAAGAAGTCGAGTATAATGACCTTGAATCATGGATATAAACAAAAATAACATAAGATACTGGCGAGATATCAAAATTATGATGCATCATGATGGTGTGAACAAGGGACTTAATCAGCACTTTTTGAAGTTGTGAGTACTTCAAAAGGTTTACTAGGGAAAAGGAAATCTAGGTACCTGCCCTGTCCAGCCCGGGTAAAATCCCTAGTCTTGTGTGTTGTGTGGCAGGTGTGTATGTGTGTGTGCATGGTGCGCATGTATTCTGTGTGTGACAGTAGCCAGTTGAACCTGTGATTTAAAAATAGCTAAACAAACAGCTTTTGGTGGGGAGCGAACCTGAAATTTGGTTTTCCCATTGAATTTTCATGATTATCATGTTTTTCATCAGCTTCTACTGGTAAGCTGAGGTCCAGTTATCTGCCAACAGAAGCCATTACTGCAAATAAAGCTAGTTACTCCTACCATAAGAACAGAAGAAATGGCTAGAGTACGTATGGTTTAATACACAGGTTTGTAGCAGAGGGTGTGTGAATCAATACCAAAGGCATTGAATGTGCCTATACTATACTGTACTAAACACATGTCAGTACTTAGGGATAACAAGTATTCAATGTAAGTAAAACTGCAGACATTTCATGATTATGCTAAAAATTCCTTAAGTACAAGCACCTTCAGGCCAAAATGAGTGGAAAAGTCAGGGTTTTTATATGTTAAGAATATGATTTTTGTGGGATAACATGACATCATTGAAGTTAAATTTCAAAAACCAGTGCATTGTGGGATATGCCCATACACCTACGAGTTAGAGGAAGCACGTAACCATCAGAGTAATACCTTCAAAATTAATAAAAGGATTTGTATGGGCAAACCTTAGCTACTTTTTAGAATATCTTAATTTAACAATCAATATTTAAATACTGGTGTTGAAAGCATAAGACAACCCAAGATTTTTGTGTATTTGAGTTCATGTATGTATGATTCAAGGAAGTTTGACTGAGTTATGAGCAGTGCATTTCCATAAGGGTAGTGTTAACCCCTAGTGCTTTTGATTTTTGAACAATTTAAACTTCAACTGTGTTCTATCGCTACCAACAACGGTTATTCACTGCAGACAACCCTGGAAGTGGATTTTTTGACCGATTTTAAAACAGCATTGACCATTTAAGTCACAAAAACAACATGGTCTTAACGGAGGAAATTTAAGAACATACACAGGCCGTCAAGCGCATGGCGCAGCATCGCGTCGCGTAGTGAATTTTGCTGCCGGAATGAAGCGTTGGCGCGTGTTTTAATGTACTTTTGGGAGAACGCATCTTGGAAAACGAAAAATAATATTTGGAAAATGTACACAAAGCGCTATTTAGACGTGAAATTTCAATTTCTGCTGATTTTAGAGTTATAGAAAAAGCTGTTGTGTGATTAATAGTGAATAAAGATGTATTTTCACACGTGACAACATACTCAAGTTTGAAGTTCAAAGGTTAAAGTTATTTGAGAGACAGATTGAAATGGCGTGAAAGTCAATTTTTTACTAAACCGATTTTCTCAACGTTTCAATTTCGCAAAAGTGGCAAAATTTTCAGACAAAGATAACTCACAAAAATACCGAAAGTTAGTACAGAAGGTTAAAAGGTTGAGAGTTTAACTTTCATATGATAGCCATCGGTCCTCTCTAGGAACGGTTTTTCAATTTTCATTTTTTTCGATTTGTAACTAAAGATATCTACCAAATATATACTCAAATTTCGGTAAGAAAAATAAAAATCACACTTTTTTGACATTTTCCTTCTATTCGAAAGGTAAGCTCTATTTGTAAAAAAATGAAAAACGTTTCCCTAGACAAATTTGTCTTTTTTTTTTCTAAAAAGAATAACATAAGAAATCATGAGATTCAATTATGTTTTTGTTAGCTGTTGAAGATTTTGGGGCCAAATCATGTTTTTTTTAGTATTTTTATCAAAATACAGAAAGTTTTACATTAATCTAATGCAACCATCGGGTTCATCGTCCAATTTTCTTTTAGAACTGTATATTTTACATCCAGTAACAAATATTTGCAAAGTGACAAACCAAAATAGATAGCTCGGAAAGTCAGGGTGACATAGCCTTAAGTCACCTGTTGATGCTCTCTTTGTACTCAGTGTACTCCAGACAATTGGTGAGCAGTACTGTATATGCAGAATTCCTATCCTATTACCGCAAGATTGTTGATCGTGGTCGGGGAGAGGAGGGAGGCGGAGACGCAGGGAGCGCGGGAGGAAGAACACAGGGGAGAGGAGGGGGAGTGAGACACTTATGATGAGAGGGGACGATAATACTAAAATTTAAATTTTACACTATCTAAAAAGTCAGTCTTCATTAAACCTAGAAGAACTTAAGGGCAGTGTCAACCCTGGTGACTTTGTTTTTACACGAATTTCTGATTTTTGCACCATTTTAAACATCGAACTGTGGTTCTATGTGACCAACAAAGTTTATCCACTGCAGAACAATCCGAGCGGTATTTTGCAGATTTAAAACAGCATATTTGACCATTTAAAGTCACAAAAAACGCTTGGTCTAAAACGGCGGGATTTAAGCACATTTACGCCGTCAGGCGCAGCACCATAGCGTCGCGCGTGTGAATTTTTGCTGGTAATGAACCGTGCGCGTGTTTTAAATGTACTTTGCGCGAACGCATTTGGAAAGGGAACGAAAATAATATTTGTAAATGTAAAAAAAGCGCTAATGTAGACCAGAAGAAATTTAAATTTCTCTAATTTCTGGAGTTAGAGACAAAATATGTTTGATTCAATAGTGCAATAAAGATGTATTTTATCACTTGCACATACTCAATTTTGAAGTTCAAAGATAAAGTATTTGAGAAAGAGACAGCTTGACATGGCGTGAAAAGTCACTTTTGTTCTAAAACACGGATTTTCAATGTTCAATTTTCGCCAATTTGGCAAATTTTCAGGACAATATAAACTCCAAAATACCGAAGTAACAGGAAGGTTGAAATTTTCTACGATAGCAATCGGTCTTCTCAATTTTTCATTTGCGATTTCTAACTAAAGATATTCTCCAATATGCACTCAAATTTTGGAAAAGAAAGTAAGAATCACAACTTTTGACATTTTCCTATATTTCGAAAAGTAAGCTCTATTTTTAAAAAAATGAAAAAACGCGTCCCTAGACAAATTGGTCTTGCTTGTAAAAAAAATAACATAAGAAATCATGAAAATTCAAATTGTTTTTGTTATGCTGTCTGAAAATTTTGGGGCAAAATCGTGGTTTCGTAGTTATTTTCTCAAGATACGGAAGTTTTACATTAATCTGATGCCATCATCGGGTTCTTCCAATTTCTTTCTAGAAATGTATAATTTTACATACAATAACAAATATTTCAAAAAGTTACAAAACCGAAAAGATACATCTGAAACTAAATGGTTCACACTCCCCTGAAAGGGGGTGACCATCGATAACCCTTGCCCCCCACTTTACTCCTCAAAACTGAGTTTGGGGTATCGGACGAAAGTTCATATTTTTCTCATTACCCCAGTGAAAATAAGGCCCAGGAAAGGTTTATTTTTGAGGGTAGATACCCAAAAACCACCAGCTCCATAATATGGTCGACCACATTAATCAAGCATCACTGTCTTTGGTGTGGAACAATTTAATACACATTTTTGCTTCTACATGTAATTATTTAAGTCAACGTTGTAGTCAGATGTTTTTTTTTTTGATATGCTTCCACATGGAGGAGAAAACGTGCAAAATCGACTATTCGGTCACCTACTTTAAGATGAACAGCTGGTCACAGGCACTTGCAATTTACTCTTTAAGATTGCTGATATCAACACAAGTAATGTCCTAATATCACTTTGTATACAAAACACAGAAGTTGCAATAACTCTGTTATTTAAAGACTAACCCTTTTATTTACCCACATCAATTTTTTTTTCAGATCGGTCCATAGTCCTTTCCTAGCCAATTTTCCCAAAGCAACAAAGTTTCCAGATATCATGGTGCACACTCAGGGGCAGTAGACCAGTGAATAATTTGCTGTCAATAGAAGTGATGAGGTATTGTGGTTAAAGGGATTAGCAGCGATTTTGCTTTGATCCAAAACATAAATCATCAAAATTCCTTTTTGTTTTTTTTTGTTACTGGCAGGGATATGCGGATATAACCTGCAAGTGGTTGGCTTGAAATCCGCTGTAAGAAAGACAAGTTTAGTACTTTTTATCTGATTCTGTAAGTTCTATACGTGCGGTATTAAAATTCCGAATTGAGGATCAAAAAGCCTTTCCGGTGCAATATCACAGATTTTCAGCGTGATATTGTGCACCATGCTCAATACAGTTTGACCTCAACACAAAAAATGATTAATCTTTGTTTATTCTGTAATGGTGTAAACCACAATCAGAGGTTTAGTGTGATTTTGAGACGCCGTCTCGCTGTATGTCTATGTGGGAGGCGGTATGACCAATTACTGAAATACTTCATTTTGTTCAAATTGGTGGTGTGGTTTTCTACATTACAGCAGCTATATGGAATTGTACACACTTATTCCATGATTTAAAGTGACAAAAAAATGCATTTCCACATTTTTTTATTCTCTGGCTTTATCGCTTCTAATCCCTTTAATTGTAGTTGTTGAACATTAAAATGAGTAGTAACTCTATAAGGGAATTACTTCAAGAAATGCCTGTTATACTATGGAGGGGTACAGGACCATGTGACATGTTGCGGCTAATCGAGCTAATGTCTCATGTGCCAAATTTTCATTGTGCAAAAACAATCTTTTGATTCGCCTTGAAATGTATCCAATATACATCATGGAAAGTTAATGACATAAGTAGTAAAGTCTATTAAAGGCACTCTCAGTGATTTGCTAATCAGAATAATCGAAAAAAAATGTCCAAAAATTAAGATTTTGCTGTCTGTAACAAGTATAGGATCCTAACATACCCTACAAGTGCCAAGATGAAGCAACATAATAAGGACAAAATTGGGTATTTTAGTCATTACTGTCCGTACGGACACTTTCAGCAACATGTAATTGCAATGGGCGATTCATATCTTTGACCACCACGGTTTGCTGCTTTTTCTTTCAATATTTGAAGTTGCAAAAAAATAATGTACGATAATTATACAGACTTATCCTCACTTTAAACTATTTCACGGCCAAATTTCAAATATTTGTCTTTTTGGGTGATCACGATAGTGTCTTAATTGGCACCACAGACATGTTGAAACATGGTTACTAACTTGTTAATATTATGCGAAGAACCACATTTGAAATATACCACCAAAGCATAGGAATTGAAGAGACTCGGGGCATTTTATTGATGTACACTCTCAATTTTATTAAAACAGATTTTTTGGTTTATATTTGTTTATATGTAAACTGCGTTCCACCGTAGGTTGTAGGCTTGAAAAGGTGGCTTTGTAGTGTGGATTGTCTTTTTTCTCTCTTTTTTTTTTTTTTTTCCTCTTTTTTTCTTTTTTTTTTTTTTTTCTCTTTTACATCATTTTCTAATGAGGTGCTTCTAATTGTGAAATTCAAGCATTTCTGAAATACTGTTGATATGGTGTTTTTACCTTTGCACAGTTGGCCTTCTGACCCTTTTAGAGGGACCATAATGGCATGAAAAAAAATTGACATAATGAAAAGGACTTACTGAAACACTTCCACATGTTTGAAACAATTTGGATGATTCCCTTCTGAGAAAAAAGACAGGACGAGTTCCAGGCGGGAGGTGGCAGTTTGTGGCAATTTCTGGAACAAGGATGCTGCCATTACTGCCAGCAATTTACCAAACTTGCGAAAAGACATGTTGTCATCAGTTCACAGACCATTGCTATGGTATATGTGCTAATCCCGGTATCCAACACTTGTACTTGTCAGCTCAATATCTTACTACAAGCCTGAAGTACAAGTGCCTGAATTACCGGTCTGAATGCGTTTGAATTGTTTCGCAAAACATGCCAGATACACTGTAAATTATGTCAGGGATGTGAACACTGGATTTATGTTCCGAAATGCCACAACACTGCCAACCCCCCCCCCCCGGAACTCTCCATGTTTACATAATGTAAACAATCCAACATTGTTTTCAGCTCTGGAGTGATTTCAGTAAGGGTACTTTTCATTATGTCATTTTTTTCATGCTATTATGTCCCTGAATGACTGAATCTTTGAATAATGCTAAATGAAACATATTGTTGGATGTAGAAAAAAATGATTTAAAATACACATTATATATATATATATATTTTGTTTGTTTTTGGTGGTTAGATGTATTGCAGTTAGTTTGAGTCTAATAATATCACTTCTCACACCAAATTGAGGAAACATATGCAGATTCAGAAATGTCCCTGTGTTCCTTTAACCCTGGACATCTAATGCCTATAATACAATCTGTCTGGTGGTTCATTACAGGCCACAACATGAGATAAGACTGAGAACCAATCAAGATAATGCTTCAATCTATGTGTAATCCATACCACCATTCTTAACAGATCTCTGATTTGCTCATTACATGAATGACCCTCCATGTGACAATCAAAATAGTGCGTAGATGACATATACAGGGCAGTATCAATAAAAACGCAACAAAACTTCTCTCCCAATTTTTGTGGGTAATTGGTGTAAAATTATACCAAAATACTAGTGCCAATCTTTAAAGCCACAAATCCCCTCTTTCATAGAGAGGTGTATTAGTTGTCGTAATGGTGCTGGTGTCAATACAAATCCATTCACTTGCCTGACTGAAGTGAGAAGAGAGGGAAAATTGAGTGTAGGATTTGTGTTAGCATTACTGGTCCCAAGCTCACTGTCCCATTGTGTAAAAACATGATTACCTGTATCCATGACCGCACACGAAACACTTACCCTATCGTTGGAAAGAGGGATATTGGCTGAAGATGGGCATTAATAATTTTTGATGTTAATTTACACAATTACCACAAATATTGGGGAGAAGTGTTTGTTTTGTTTTTATTGAATATTGCCTGTTCTAGGCAGTTAGTGCTTAGGGGGTTAATTGCTTCTGTCTCCTTCCCAGTTTGCACGATGTGTGGGCCCCCCCAGAAAAAAGAAAAACCATCAAGAAACCAGACAGGGTAGGTGTCTGTTGTGACATTGAATAACCTTTCACTCACAATATACCTTGGTAATGAACCCTATGACAGCTTTCATGTGCTACAATTCAAGCATAATGCTAGCCAAAGGATGTTGGGAGATTTGATCCTGTCAACTCGTTAATGGAAATTTGGTTACAAACACCACAACCCACGTACTTACAAAGCAGGTTCCAAAAATTTGTATGGTATCATCAAAAATTGGCAGCAAACATATTGAAAACCACAATTAAAAGTGCACTGATGATGATATTATATTCTTCTAAATTAACAATGTGAAGAATTGGATTCCACAAAAATAAAAGGAAATCATGAGCGGTAAAGCATAAGCTAAGGCTAAAGGCATTAAGCAATGAAGATTGGTGCCACCACGAAACTGCCATGTCCATTTTGTCTTCTTTCCAAAATCTTGTTGTAATTGTTAAATTTCACAGCGTGATCCGAGCATATGAAAGTCTTGTTTACCAGTGCATTTCTGGAGAGTGCCTACCCATTGTTAGTGGCACCAAGTCTACCTCAATACAAATGGGCAGATGTTCAATCAGAGCAGGTAGGCAGGCAGAGGCAGTGCTGAGGGAATCACTGATCCCTCATGACATTTGAACAATGTTTCTGTCGTTCCTACGGTTTTGTTGTAGCGTCATATCGTCTGCCGCGTACATACTGACGTATTGCAAAAACACATTTTGAGAAAATGGCTTTGAAGATACAATGCGGTTTTAATTTTCCCAGACTGTTAATTAAAACAATTTCCAATTAAAACTAGTGGAAAATTGCCAACATAACGTTAAATTTCAAGTGTATGTAAGGTTGGTGTTCAGATTTATGTGTATTGTGTTCTCTACTTGATATGATGAGCCTGGCACTTGCACATACACCCCATCACGTACTGTGGGAAACAAACTTGCGGTTTGATGGTAGACGCAACTAATGCATGTTGAAAGCCCTATTCATGCAATACTGTGCTAATAAAGTGGTAAACACTAAAAAACGGCGGTTTTTTGTTTATATCTTGGGCATGAAGGATCTCGAGGGCTCAAAGTTCAGGACGACAATGAGTAAAAAAATACGGCTGTATCTGATATCAAAAGCGATACTACTTCGGGTAAATCAGGGGGTCCAAAGACGATCGAACACGCCCCTTTAACTGATCAAATGCCAATTTATAGTGAAAACGACACAATAGCAATTTCATGGGTAATAACAAATATGTAGTGCAAATATGTCGTTATGTGACACGTGTAAGCAAATACACCACTATGTGAAAACGAACAAATAGACAACTCTACCGTGAACCGAATAAAAGTCGCACAAATACGTCACGGAAACACCGAATCTTTGATATGCAGATACGAGGTATGGGCTTGTGCAGAATAGATTTCGACAAAGACGTCGGTTTTTTTGGTTATGCTGAGTGAACAATCTACCGTTTGCAAATAGGGCAGTTAATTAATATTTACTAATAAGCCACTTTGAGGTTTAAATTTGATGAATTGTAGGAGTAGTTACAAGACAAAAAGTATTGCCAAATTCTCCAAAATGTCAAATATGGTCACTGATGTGATGGGCCGATGATTCCTTTGTTTTTATCTTTTGTTTCTCAATTAAATGTCCATGGGGCATTTGTGAAAATAGTGCTTTTTGGCGAAACTGAAAGTTTGAGTGAAATTGTTAGTGTTTTTGTGAAAAAAAGTGGGATTTATTAGGAAGATGCTATGCTAGACTATTGTGGGGTCATAAATGAGACTTCCATTCTCACGTTGGAAGAAATTTTGGGTCCCAAACTCTGGTAAATGTGGGAACTTTGCAAAAATAAGGGGGAAATTATTACAGGGGTAAAGTTTAAATCAAGTTAAAATGCATTTGAATGTACCATTAATGTATTATCTCTATAAGGATTAAAAAAGTGGTAAAGTTTGTGGAGGTGCTCATCTTGTAGTTATACGGCTAAAGCCCCAATAGGTTCAGGGTTATCATGGAAGTAAACATTATCCATTTTGTTAAAAATGACGTCAAATTATTGCTCTGGTAATACTAAAAACGAAAAATGCATTTTGACCCTTGGGTGACAAATATGTATACAATTTTGAGGCAAAGTTTTAGTGACCTCCTATAGACTCATGAGCCCTTGTTAAGTTGGTCCTTTATATGCAAGCCATAGATGCCAACATTGTAAAATCAGGCAAGATGAACAATGAACATTAATATGTTGTAATTAAAGGCTTGAACCTAGACAAGCTATACATTTAAGCCTTATAATGAGACAAATGTCTATAGCAAAACTGTTTGATATAGAAACTGCAATATTTCCACCAATATAAATTGTTATTTAAGAATCTAGTTCTTTCTGGTGCCACTGGCAAGGATTACAGTGAACACTTTGGACATTCGCTACTCACTTGCTCACGTCAGGTCACCCGGTCACCGTTTGTGAGCAATGTTTTTGGTCGCCTGCAAGAATGTGCAGGAGGAAACACCTACAGTTCCTGAATTCAGTCTGACCATTTTAACCAAGGTTTAATTTTCAGAAAAGTTTCTCATTCGAAAACTAAAAGTCCAACTGGTTTACAGAAATAGGTCATAGATGTCCCTTTGGAACCTTGGTTCACCTACCAAGAAATCAAAGGTCATGAGGCCAGTTATAAAATAGCAGAAAACATCAAATCGGCTTCATTGGAGAATTGGGCCATACCATGCACATGGGGAACTTCATATAATAATGTCAAAGTCATAAACAATGTCAAGAAGTCATAAATAGAGTGGTAGGAAAGGTGGATCGCAGGCACACTTGTGGTTCGAGAACCTTTTTTTTAAAGAACTTGTGTTGCACTGGGCGTAGGCGTGGAGAGAGATTAAAATTAATTCATGTGTAAACTTGTAATTCCCTGCAGCTTCTTGGGGGATCTAAAATAAATTGATGTATTAACATTTTTAAGTACCAAACATTGGTAAAAAAAAAACCCACTGTGAAAGGAGGTTACAGTGAAATTAAAATTAACTTGTACAGAGATGCCACTTCTCATATAAGCACAACAGTTTACAAAGTTTGGTTGCAGTCCTTTTGACCAATTAAGCATCCCGAAAAGAGTGCAGTTTTCCTTATATCTCACAACTCACACGTCCAGTGCTCTTGTGCTCATATCCTGTGTTATAAAGGATTATCTCATCGACTGATTGATAAATGTGTTGGAACATGCCTGCATTGTAGCACATGTTTAACAATTATAGAAATAAACAACACATGTTGGCCTTTACTGTCGGTAATATTCAGTTTGGGAAAAGAAAATTGAGAACCGCTGTTCTGCCTCATAACAAAGTTTATCTAGAATTTCTGCGTTGTTGTCCTGTGTGCACGGGCAATGTATGCCTGCAATGCAATGCATGCCTGCTGGAAACTGACCATTAATAAGATTACTAATTAGGAGTGGGTTAACATTGGGGCTAATTTAAATTCATATTTGTGAAGAAAGATAACCTAGATAATTGATTCTTATTTTGTTTTATAGGATCGATGGAATTAAAGCTCCAGTTTTATATGAAGGAAACTCAAGAAAAAGGTATCCATCCTGCATTCATTCTGTGCTGCAGTGACTCAGCATTACGCCCTTTTGAACATGGCAGAAGTGACCTATGACCTATATGAAAGCCTATATCATGGTAAGCAGGTGACAACCCATTATAGTGACCTTGTGCTTTCTCTCGAGAGAACCAATCTCCAAACTGGTTGTTTGAAAGCTCACCCGGGAGGTTGAGGGCTAAATCAGCTAAAAAGGAGGCTGACTTTACATCTTTTTGGCAACAATGCCTTGGGGCTTGAACCCTCAAATCCAAAAATCCCCCCCTGGACTGGATATACCGTGCTACTCACGCCACCATTCCAGAGGTCCTAATCTCCATATACTGCCATGTGGCCAGGCCCAGACTTGGTCATTTTGTATAGCATGATACACAAGAACACATCAAATAAATTGTTTGGCAGAAGTGTCTGAAGCAGCATTTCTTATCCAAACAAGATGGCTTACCTCGGTTTTTGTGCTGAATTCCTGGTATGCACAGGATTGGGCAATGTGGGAATGCATTAGAGTGTGAATGATGAGGCTAAAACCTTTTCTATTGCTACAGTTGATGGACACCAACTTGGGCAATCACACTCATGGCGCGTGCCTTGATAATGGCATGTGGGGCGTTGCTACCCACCATGGAGACATCTGACTAATCAGATTGGCGAACGTCACATCATTGATGGGCTAACCAATGCTAACCCCACTTCGATTTTGGTACGCCTACTTCTCTAAAGATGAGTAAAACTGACAATGTACTGTGGCGGGGACTGTAGATGAGTAAGACAGCCCATTTGTGAAATTTTGCTTGCTTTGCTAAGTCCCATTGTTTTAGCTGTAGTTTACAAAATTAGTGTTAGGTCAACATTCAACCTGGATTATTGGTTTTTAACCACACTGTCGAACTAGAGGCAGAAACAAACATGTAAGAAGAGCTATACACTACAGCTGACTCAACTACGGGGCCGTAAAGGTGTTATTACATCATGTCTCCAGAATTATTTGGCTCACACTATAATTGTTTTGTTCATTTGCCAATCTACTCATCAATAACATAATTCAGATCCAATTTGGAATGCAAAACTGTGGGCAGCAACCAAGAAGTCATCATGGTCTCCCTAGTGCCCACCAAGTTTGAAAGTTCAGCAAGTGGTTGCATTTTGTTAGGGATCTTTGGATTAATGACTTCTTTCATGTGCAAATTAGTCATCCATATACATATATGTTAGATAACTGGATGCTAAACTCAGCACCAGCATTCCATAATGGTCTACCATCCGTACCATATTATGGTTTGCTGCATTGTTAACAGTAGATAAAATGCTTGCTCAGACAAACTCACAACACAGACATCCATCCAGGGAATATAAGGACCAGAAAATATAACTTAATATTGCTTGTTTCCCCCCCAACAACCAAATGTTTGGAGGGCCCTATGTGATCATGCAGAATTGTTTGTCTACATGGGCAGATGAATTAACCATGTCTACCATTACACGATTGTCAATGAAATAGCACATGAGTTCATGTGCTGTATACTTTTTTTGGACAGTTAAAAAAATATTAATGGCTCAATTTGCATATTTTTCACTGAATATTCATAAATCCCCCGATTAGTCAACTAAAACCAAATCAATCAATGAACTTCCAATTGGCAGGGTGTAAATGGCCCTGGTCTACTGGTTTGCAAGCTTACCTCTGGAGCAAAGGGTCTCGGATCGAATTTCAGTGGGACCACTTGCTCGATTAATTCGGGAACTCCATTTGGGATTTGATTTGTATAACAATATAATTGATTAAACCAAAACCTAATGCCACTTTCTTCTCTCCCATGTTCATTTGAAATGGGGCAAATGAACCATGACAGCTTGCACTAACCCATCCGGTTGTGTGTTTCGTGTAGTGTGTTTTGAAATGTTTTGCAATATGGCCGCGGTTTAAGCTGCTACCTCCAAGTTGCATTGTTTCTGTTAGTAATTATTAAGTTGTAAGTCTCTAGCAATTTTGGCCTACAGGCTACGATTTGAGATTAAAAATAACCTTGATTCTTATTATTAGTTTCAAGGCTGATCAGTTTTTGGGGCCATCTTAATTAATGTTAAAGTGGAAATATTCAAAACAATTGGTGGGGCCCCCAAGGTAGATTTTTCTAAAGCATTCAGTAATAACTTCAATCTTATGAAGACTTTCTATTTTTTTAAAGAAGTTACCCCGATTTAACTGAATGGGGATAAGACTCTGTACGAGGAAGATATACCACCCAACATTCAACAACTTAAGTGCAATATTTTGAACTCGTAGAGCACCCAATACCGGATCAAATCAGGCTTGAGGCGCGTAATGTAGTATTCCCATCGTCATTTGAGTAAAACGCGCAGCCGACAGGTGAAAACATCCGGTGCGTGATTTCAATGCAAGTTCCGCTGGCCAGTTTCATGGAATTTTGCGTAGGCCTATGGTGAGATGTGCGCAAGTTGACAACGAATTACTATAAAGTCTAGGGTAACAACCGCACATAGTTTCTTTCAAAATTTCCGAAATGGAATAAACTTTAAAGAATGACTGTCATGATAAGGCACACACACACCAACGGAAAAACAATTAAACAAAGCAAGTACCCCGAAAACAAACAAAGCAAACCCCAAAAGTGAAAAAATCAAACAAATCAACCCCCAAAAGCAAAACAAATCAGACATTCCAAAAACATGAACAACACAAGGTTATAGTCTACCAAATTCCAACAAATTTCATGCGAAAGGTGTTTTACTTTTTGATTTTAAAAAAAAAAATTTAAAGGACTTTTTCCCCCAAGAGACCCCAAATCATGCCCAACTGTAGCCTAAGCTCCAAGTATTAAGACCAAAAATATTAAAAAACAACAGTATCTTGACCTACGAGCTCTGATGAGGCATTTTATAACAAGGAGGCTTAATTGGTAAACGATCTAGGTCTACTAAAAGAAACTCTAAATTTTCTCAATTCATGAAAATAAAAAAATGATGGCGGTTTAAAAGTAACTGCTTCAAAATACAATGTGTGCGCGGCTTACCGATGACAAACGTGGTGATTTTTCCCCATTTAGTCCTAAAGCGAGGAGATTAAACCATGATTTAGGCCTAGTTTCCAAACGGAGGACACTCAACAGTTGACCATATTTTTAGTTTGAACCTTGTTTCTGCCAGAAACTATAACCCTCTACTCAGAATTTGGTCGGAAATGTGGCCCTCAGACACAACTTTATCTCCATTCAATTCGTCTTCATCAACCTCACTTATTTCGATTTCAACCTTGGTTTTGGGTTTTAATGATACAGCCGCCACAACACGACATAAAAATAGAACCGTGGAACGAACGTCCTGCAGTACAACGCAGTCATTCCTCCGCTGTAGTTCGGCGCAGATTTTTTGCCAATTGCAAAGCACCGCGTGCTAGGTGCAATGACTTCCACTCACGCAGTTCACGCTAGGTGTGTTTGAATTGCAAACACTGCTGTTCGTCATCTCTGTGCCCTTAAAATATGCATGTAATTTCCTCCTCAATTTTCTACTGAACAAAGAGGTTCTATGAGCGCTTTGTAACTTTTCTTAGATGACGATTCCATTCAATAGCTAAAAAATTTAAGATAAATCTTTCATAGAAACCTTGACCAAATTTATCGTTAAAAGTTGAGTAACAAATTTTTACTTTCACTTTTTGGAAATGAGTAACCATAAATCAATTGCTTCCAAAATTCTGATAAAATTCTAGTTTGGTCTCTATTTGTTGATAATATTTTGTCCGTTTATTTTTCTAACATATTGGTGAACAAAATTGGATTTTGAATATTAGTTTTATGGGACAAATTGAGATTTTAAATC
>JAMKCH010013159.1:0-27100 GCA_023653785.1 Ophioderma brevispina
AGAAAATCACAAGACCAAGAGCCCCCAATCCATCATATTGTTACCATAATGTTAATGTTCAACCATTTGAGCTGTTTTAAGACACTACATATACACGTAATAAATATAGTAAACATACATTTAACAAAACTTGAAGCATGGATTCTTCCGTGGGCTATGGTACTGTGATCACTATCTACGTAATCCCCATTTTGTAGTGGGGTGATTTTACCAATTGTTTCACTTTCAATTAATTGGTGCACATTGTTGAACTACGCAATAAACACCATGGAAATCATGTTTAAAACGTAATTTTGCCATTTCTCTTACAGTTTTTTTTTTTTTCACTTAAATACAAACATTCAAATATGGCACCAAAATATTCAACACCTTCTGTTCATGTACAACTGTTTCTTTTATGGCCATTGCAATTTTTTCCACGGTAGTGGCATGTACTCGCCATCTTAAGATGCTGTTAAAATTGTTCAGAGTTATTTTCTGTGCCCCAAGTGTGTCAACACGAAATTAATGTAGTTGGCTTGTTCAAGTAAGGTCAACATCAGCATTGAATCATCATTTATACCAACGCCTCTGCTCCTTTGTGTCATGCAGATATCAGGCAAAGTTGTCGCAGAACTCTGAACATTTCTGACAGGTTCTGTAGGTGTATCACACAATTTGTCCCCTGTTGATTCAGTTTAATACTTTCAGGATGTGACTACATTTTTTTCTTTTAAAGAGGCTCATAAGATTTTTTGAGGATACAAATTCTCTAAATTTGCGCAGGATTGGTTGTAAACACCTACCGAGTGAACTTTAAGAATGGTTTAATGACAAACAAACAGATAAGATCAAAATTTGAACTTTGTTTGCTCTTAATCATCTCCTAAGAAAAGCAAGCTGGATTTTCTGTCGTGGCTTCAAAAAAATAAAAATAGGAGTTCACTTTCTCTGGGAAATGTCGCTTGTGTATCTTTAAATCCATCATCCAACTATGCAGATTTCTGCAGGTTAATTCACAGGCCAAATAATGGATTCCTGGTGGAGAGGATGACGCTTGAATGTTGTGAGGGCAGCAAAAGAGCAGGGTGTAATCAACACACAAGACCAGATTTGATAAATCTTGGAATATTGGTGACTTATCTCACTCACTTCAAGCATACTGGGTGAGTATATGTAGGGGTGACTTAACAAAAAGCCTGCGTGATGGGCAGAGACCAATTTATGGTAAAAGTTCCTATCCGTACAGTCTTGGCAAATGCAAAACCTTATCCCACTGGACAGCATATCTGCATATAGTTCACATTAAAACATACTGTTAAACTTATTCCATAAATTACTTGGCAATCTATAATGCTGTTGGTATTTTTATTTAGTTGCCATGTAAAATAGACGTCATTTTCATTTGGTTAAATTATTTAACATTCATGAAAGCAGGAATGGTATCAGAAAAATAAAGTTGAAGTTGAAACCTGCAACAATATACCTTTGGTTTGTAATTTGACAGATATTGTACTTTCCTTTAGTTTTTTGTATTAAACTGATTCCAGGAAAAGCTTCCATTCAACTGGAACTTTTGTTTCTTTCAATGGTGGCCCACAAAGGCAAATTTTTGATGTATTTATACAAATATTGACTGCTCTTGAGGACATGGTGCAAAGTAACTACCCGAGGTGACTGGAGACTTGGGCCTATTATTTTTCCTCAAAACCTAAGGTCGAGGCCTATGGTCGTCAAGTCACTGAGGAGAGGTATTTTGCACCATTTATAATCAGGACATTCCAATATTTGTTTTTTTGTAGCAGACAACACCAAAAGGGTTCCACACCCCTGAAACAAATCCATGCTATAGACTCCTAAATAAAATTTGACCAGAAATGCTATTCGCAGACACTCAACAACTACATTACTACTTGTTATAAAGTTAACACAAATGAAATTTAAATTCATCTTTTATGGCATAATGTCTAACAATTTACTAATTATGGTAACAAGCTTATCTACTGTATTCGTCCTTATTAGTGCCCAGGACGCTAAGTTATTTTGGGTTGCGCTTACGATTTTACACATTTGTGGCATACCTTGGTAGCATTTGGTTTCTGTCATTTTGAAAGGGCGGGCTCGGGCAGTAATGAATTATTGTGAGCAAACGATGGCTTTTATAGGTTGGCTTGATAAACGTAGGGGTGGGCGCTTATTGGGGCATGGACTCTAATAAGGACGAGTACGGTCCTGGTCCATAAACACCAATTAAGCAGTCAACAGTCAATCTTAAACCAATTAACTATTTTCTTGGTTGATTTCTAAGCCATGTTCACTCTGAATTGTTAGCTCATACATGATTATTCATCAGGTGATCTGTTACATGATAAAAGCATTAAACCAGACTTTGGACAGTCAACCAAATAATATAATCATATTTACAGTATGATCAATGCACATTTTTTTAAAAGAATAATCGGCGCAAATGTAGCTTGCATTAGCCCATTCGAGCAATACAATATAAACAGTTGTAACTTAAAACAAACTGACATAAAGAAAGAAGTGACAGAACAAATTTATCGTAATATGTGAGATTGTTTGAAGGAACAAATTAGCAGGGACGTGTGCAAACAGCTTCCGCTGGAATGCTAAATAATACCTAGTAAAAATGTGTATAATGTAATTGCTGCCTCGTAATTTGGCATAAATTGTTTGGCCGCAGCAAAGTCTACTGAGAAAGACAGCACTCTGCAAAAATCTGTCAAAATAGTTGACATGTTGAATGTTCCCAAGTAAATTGTAGCTTTTCTAGGGTTGCTATAGCTCAACAAGAAAATTAAAAAGCTTCTTCTTTTTAATTTTTTTTTACAAAAATTTGTTTTTAAGCTGCACCACCCAATTACCATATATAATTTTCTTTATACGCCACTGCCACAGTGCCACTATACCATTAATTCCAAAATATAATTTTAAATTTGATACACCATTTTAACACGAGCAATGACTGTCTATATTAAAATAAGCCCATAGATTACTGCACTAATAACTTCCAATAGGGCCTAACCTTAACTCATTTATCAGTGTAGCAGTGTCACTGTTGCTCCTCCAAGAGTGTGATCTGCTGCCATGGTGGCTAAATCCCTGCTCACATTACATGCTTTTTGATCTCGCTGTTTGCAGAAGTTCCCAATATTACATGTGTATCTTCTGATTTTTTCACATTAAAAAGCATTGATTTACATGGTATTTTCTGTCATAAAATGTACCCTTTGTAACTTACAAAAATATTGCACACGTCCCAACATATCCATAATACATGTACTTGATCATATCCTTTAACCATGGAAACATAAAATGCTTTCATGTATTTTCTTCATAAGTACCCTTCCCCACCTTTACAAATCAAGTTTTAAAATAGTTGACATACTTAAACCTTATAAACTGAATTCTAACAATAATGCTTATAATGTAATTATGAGAACAAGCCATACATGGCCCAAACTAGATTGTAATTAGGCAACCATCACTGTAAATAACCTTGCACAGTCTTTGACAATTACGTCCTTATGTTACAAATCAGGAGTAATTTAACGCATACAACTAGAACACCTTAAGGGGCTTCCACTTCAAATTGAATTGTTTGGTGTGGAATCTTGACTGGCAATAAAAAGGCTTCCAACAACTTATTGAAGGTGATGAAGTGCAATATTGGAGAACACTATAACTAAGCCCTTTATGTGACCAGCAATGTAGAACATGCATTCATCTGTTGTAGAACCTGTGCGATTCTTTATGGTTGCTATTCGCACCACTCCTTGAAAATTTTAGGCAGGCAAATTTAATAATCCCAAATCCCAATTTTTGTCAAGGAGCTGAGCAGTCCTCCCTTCTCCTTAGCATTTTAGAGTTGCTGGCCACGAGTGATCACTTGCTCAATTAACTCAGATGAGTAATTCAATATGAATACATCACCTTATTAGCACAAACATCTATTTTTGTTTTGGTTTGTTTATTATTGTGATGCAATCACTGATCAATGTCCCCCCCTCATAACACAATGAAAAACGACTTAGAAACACCAATTACAAAAGAAGTCAAAATCATAGTAACGCATAAACCCAAATTTTTTAGAGTGATTTATTTGATTGTTTTACCCTTATTAGGAGAGGGGTGCTAAATAGGACAACTCAGCGGTACCCAAAAATGCAAGACCTATCTACATAAAAGCATTATAAAAATCTTGTTATTGAAACAAAAGCCATCCAATAATTTTGTCTTAACAAACTTTCTCTCAAAGCTATTGCAATGCTTCAAGATAAGAGACACCATCTTCTAAATTCGGCAATATCGTTATAATACACCAGATCGTCACTACCTCATAAATACATGATATCCTCTACCTGTTTATAAGTCTAGCACTGATTTCAACTATCACAAGAACTTGTCGCTAAGATACACAAATAGATTGCTATATATGATTTCACATCAATTATCTTGTTGATAAATTATAACAAGTCAAAAATATTTATATTATTAAACAATCAATTCCACTTCCACATAACATAAAGATGGTATTGGCCTTTTAATAATATCACAGAATTCTATACAGATCATTTGTTAGCAGGCTTGTTTTGGTCCTAATGTGGATACCTTTGTGTGGTTTCCAAGACCACACCACAGTGCAGTTTTGACATGTGATCAAATGACCACATACCAATTCTTAGGTTTGAGATAATACAACCACAACAAACAATATATGCCATAAGCCACTTTTCTATAATATCCACATCTGTTACATGAAATAACCAATGCTACCTTGTTTAATTCAACTTATGTTATGTGGAAGTGGAGTTGCAGTAGTCATGGTTGTTATGGCAAATATTCCACTTATCAAAATTATTATGAACCACACAAAAAGTTACCTACTTCCTGTCAATGGCACATTGTTTCAAGTGGTAAATGTCCCTGGCTTTACTTATTTTAAACAACCATTTACTGCAACCAAGTACACAATAAAAATTGATAAACATTCTATCCGACTGGTTTTCATCTAGATGATTGAAAATACCACCCTTCAGTTTTTTAAGTTAAAGTTCATCGTCAGCACGTACACAGAGAAGTATATAGAGGTCTAGCTATAATTTGAAAAGTTTCCAAGCACATATAATTCTAAATTGGATTTGAAATTGGCTAAGCAGCACATGTAGTGTACTAAAATGTCTCCTTGACATATTTGTTACAAATCATGACAATTTGTTGAGACAGCACATGTTAGCAGCCGATGGTTCCTGGTTCAAGCCTCGTCTCATGTGCCTGTTCCAAATTGTGATATACCTTAGTGTTTTGTGATCAGTGATTTCTACCAAAGTTAGCGTGAACCAGTTGACCTATCAATTATTCTAACATGCACTACAGCAGTGAATTAAATAATCATTTACAACACTTATCAGCTGGATGTTGTTAACATGACAACACTGCAAGAGAATATCTCCAATGCTTCTGTGTTATGCCTGCCAACGATGAACTTTAAACCTCAGCTTGGAAACTTCATTTATAAACCCACACTTTTTGGTGTGAGTTTTCATTTCCAGCATATGAAATCATTACAAATTGGTACAGTCTCATTAAGACAACTGGACACAGTTCAGCTTGTAGTAAAAAATAATCTTTCCCTAGAGGCATCCAAATTGGATGCCTTCCAATTTAGATGCCTCTTGGGAAAGATTATTTTCTACTCATGTTTACCAACCAAGAGTATCAAGTAGTTTAAAATCATTTCAGTTTGTAGTTTGTTCTACACACCGACCCATTAATTTCTGGGTATGTTACAATAAACACACCATACACAGGGTGTATGGTTAGACCAGGGGCAGAGGGTGTTTTGAATCAATCCCACAATGCATTGCAATATGCCTATACTGTGCTGTACAAAACACAAGTCAGTACTTGGGGATAAAAAGTATCCTAGAACTTGAAGTTTAAGAGCCACAAGACATTTCATGATCATGCTAAAAATTCCGTAAGTACTAATGCTTTGTGGGCTAAAATGAGTGTAGAAATCAGGCTTTTTATGTGTTAAGAATAGGATTTTTGTGGGATCACATGATCCTATTGAGCCTTTCCCAAAACTGTTGCATTATGGGATTGACTCAATACACCCTCTGGACCAGGGGAATAGTATGGTGGTTCTTCTCTCCCCGTATCACTATGGAACTGGGTTTCGTAGTTCCCAGTAGTGGTTCTTTCATACCATGTACATACATATTTTGGTCTTCATAATCCCTGCTCACTCAAAATTGCAAGCTCTCACAAGACACACATGGGATTTCCTTCCATAAACTGTTCATTTCCTTTGTTAATACTTCTAATTTTAAAATGTCTTCCATACAGCACCCTGATCAATGTTTGGGTGGATATAACTCAAACTCTTTCACTTTTATAACAGTACCAGTACTGAACTGTGATCAGCATGAAGAGAATACACACACATGTAATGATTGCAAAGTGCTCACGCAACTATTATTAACATGGGTGAGAATGTTGAATTCAACATATGAGAAAAAACAAACAATACAAACACCTTTTTTTGCAAAATACATTATTTACATCAATAGTATAATCATAGAGCTTAGAGCCTGTGCAATATTTAAACATAATCAAAATACCTCGGCATTTCTTTCTTATTAATATTCACAGATACTTTGTACCTGTTATTTTTCCAAGGAAATGCAATGAATGTATACATACACAGGTTCAAAAACATGTTCAACTTTTTTCCCCCAATACGTTAGGCAACAAACAGCCAGACTAGATAGGAGTTATGTGGAATTTATTTACTGCATAGATATAGAAAAAAGCATTGAACACAAAGTGCCTTCTATTGCAGAAAACTGGCTCTCAGTAGGAAATCTACCAACTACAGTACATTCATTTCAAAAAGGGCCTACTCTCTAAACCGAAAAAGTTATCTATCAGTGAGACTATAGTTCGTCCAGAGAGAAGTGAATTAAGGAGTGATGTCATCCTTTTCGAGTGCGTATTGCGCACATCAACTTTGTACGCTGGCGATTACAGTTGTGCGTTACATTAACGCTGCGTGAAAACTATTACATCCCTCCTTACTTCCGGCCAGACAAATTATGTCAAGGAAAAGTCTCACAAGCCATCTAGTTTGAGAACTCCTGAGTACAACAAACTCTCATACTCTTTTGTCAAATGACAATGTTCCATATCCATACACACGAACTGACTCCATGTATTATGGATACCAGAATTCAGTCTCACACCCACAAACGATCCAGTCATTTTATTCAGTACCTCAGTGTGTATGTATAAAGTCAATCAACTTCGGGGTTGAGACTATGAAGGCTTGTAGATCTATTCCTACAGATGGACTCTATCTAGTACAATAGGAAAGTGTGTAGATTACAATGGATACCCTTGCACACAGTTGTCATGTCAGCATAGATTTACAGTGCAAAGTCAGAAGATGGTAGAAAAATAAACTCAGGGTTTGCTGGCATTTGTTATTACAACGGCACAATGCACCCGACATGACGGCTTTTAAGCTATAAAAATATCAATGGATAATATTGTAAAGATTACATTTTAGGTACTACGTTATAATACGATCACTACAAAACTAGCATAATCTTACTTCTCTGGCCACAAATCAAAATTCCATTTGATTATGCACTGCATACAATGACCTCACAGACTTGATTTTGCAATACCGTAAAATGAGTAAATTTTGCTGCAACTAAATTTGGCAGCAAGTGTTTTAGTAGGGGAAATTGCCAGTCACTGCCATTTCACAGCAAGTTAATTTAACAAAGCTGCTCAATTCTATTCCTTAGGTATATTCTCCTGAAATGAGGTACCTTGCAAAATTTGTGAAATTAAATTGTTCATAAAATCACAATGATATAGGTGTAGGCTACATAATAATGATGACCTCTGCAAGACAAACTGATTTATGCCTTTTTGCCCTGTACTTCCACAACCAATCATTATAGCTTTTTAGGACTGAATTTTAGCAGGTTTTAGCATGAGTGGAATAATTTTTAATATATACTCTGGTATGATCTTGACCTTTGACCTTATTTATGTTTGGAATTACAAAGAAAAAAGGCCTCCCGAGGTTTGCCAAAAAGATGTAAAATTAGTCTATTTTTGGTGTTTATTAACCGTCTAGCCACCCAGGTGCTCCAAACCAGTAGTATGCACATAATGTGCATATTAATGCTAAATTGTCCTATAATGGCATCTCTTCCTGCAATGGCAATAACTTTCAAAATAAATGTCCCAACCCCCTCTTCAGATTTTTGAAGCGACGGTGAGAGAATGTGGTCCACCAGCGAGCAAAGCACACCAGAAAAACAATTGCAAAGCCCTACCATTGAGGGTATCTGGGCACGCCCTGGGAAAATATCACACTCAAAAAGTCTGCGGGTCGTTTTTTCAGTGCATCAAGCATATAGAGGGCATTGATATGTGCCACAAAATTAAGACTACATGAGTTTTGGGTGTTACTTTACTATCAATTTGGACTATTCTACATGTCTCTTTCATGCAGTGTTTTGTTTTTAATCTGATTTCATTACACTGAAGACCACTTTGTGTCAATTGCAGAAGAGATAGAAAAGTAGAGGCTTTTTACATGCATAAAAAGGACAGGGATTAAAAAGAGTTAGCTTTGAACATAGAATGCACAGGAAAACTTTTCATCACTTGAGGTTTCCAGACTTGTCAATTCTTTTGTGTGTTGTGCAGAATATATTTCAATATGAAATGAAAAATTCATTCAAGTTAACCAACGTCCACCATGTTGGTTTTATGGAAATGTCCCACAATGCTCTCCACTGATTCCAATCACATCTTCATCTGAATCCACTGAATTTTGATTATAATTTAGACTTGTCATTAAAACCAAAAAAATAAGAATAACATTGTGCTAAAAATGAAACTCTTTGATTCAATTGTAAGTCCTAAATTCACTACAAACCAGAAAACAGAGACCAGTTGATTTATCTACTAACCGAACACTATGAATATTACATCAAAGGGTGAAATTAGAGGTAAATTTGGTAACTATATGCAAAATCTCATTCCATGTGAAGCAAAAGATTGTCAACCCATATGGGGCAGGGCCCATTGTCATATCATACCATAATGATGCATACACTGCAAAAATGATTATACCTATATTTAATCAGGTTAAATATTAGTGTGACTTTTTGTCACTTACAGTGTGTCAATATGCCTATTTTGTACTAAAATGGGGCACTGAGAATTTCATCTCTACAGTAGATGACCACTGAACATAGAGGATACATGCATAATCTCACTACAAGTACAAAATATGTGCCTATAGACCATGTATAGAAAAAAGTCACATAGACAACTCCCTTTAATCTTGACTTGATGGTATGGCAAAACTTCCCGTAAATTGGTTTGCTATTATAGTTTGATTACTGTGCCTGGTCGGTCAAATAGATGAAACTTGTAACTGCAGTGGTGGCCTTTTGTTGAATGCAATTTACATTTGTATCATGTCATAATTAGCAGTAGGTGGCTTTTGAATTGGTTCATAAATGACAATTGTCCGTATGATTCCTTTTAGGGTTATTAAGACTGTATTTGAAATCAGTAAGAATCTTTTATCATTTTACATATTTTTGAAAAGTGGTCAAAGGATCTTAAAAAGAAATTCTTCAGATAAAAAAAAAATGGTGGGATTGTCTCCCCAAGTGCTGAGTTGTGCATTGTGAGTCAACAAGCGAGTTATGGATATAGTTACAGGCGAGTTGTGGAAAGAATCCTTGTACTTGTTACTGTAGAGTAAATTGTGGGCGAGTTGCAAAGCAAGTTGTGGTTGTTGGTAGTTATAACAAGTACAACAATCACAACATGCTCCTCGACTCATCTACAACTTGCTCCATAAACACTTACAATTGCTACAATAATCAAAACTCAACCCTGAACTCACCCCACAACTCACTTTGACTTGCCCCAGAACATTAAACTAACCCATTCACAGTTTATAACCATACGCCACTCCCCCCACGAATTTTGGTCAGTTTTGAGAGTTTGGAAGAGTGGTCCCACATTTAGAATGTAGTCTCTTGACGTTTGCATCATAAGTAACATTCATAGTACACACCTCAAACATAGCTTCTACCTGGACAGCCATCAATTTTAAGCATTTTCTTTCTTTTTAAGGCCACATCGACCAGTTGATTATAAATGCAATTCAAACTGCTTTTGTGGGTGATTTTTTGCAATTGTATTACTCTGTTGCTAGCTTTTCTCATCATCCTACCATATAATAGCAATATCTAGTCATTTCCAGTTTTTAATGTATTTGTTTCCCTAATCCAACAGTTCCCCATTGGCAATAGATTGCTTATGAACATCATTAGAATACCCAGTTGTAAATCATTACTGGACGAAAGTTAACAACACAACATCTGTTTGGTGGAAATATATTTACACAGAAAACCAATGATTGGAATGCCCCAAAGAGTTTTATGCATGAGAGAAATGTTGGATTTCTCTACATTTTACTTTACAGAAGACACATATTTTTTTTTACTGATGTCACTCTTGACCCCCTTATTTGCACATGCCCCCCCCCCTGTTATTTTTCAACTGCTTGAAGAATTCCTTCGCAGATCCAGTGCCTATAGTTGAAACAGAACAAGCAATCATGCACAATCTTGCTTTTTTACACTGCATCAGACACATCATACCGTATATTGGCTGCTGTAGCTGAACTTGGAATATTCACAAATCTGATTCTTCAGAAGCAAAACCTTCTGAAGAACCATACACTAATTTCCAGCAAATTATCATGTCTGTTTCGTTGACAGACCATATTGAATGGGAAGCACTCTGATATATTTAACTCATTCTAAATTGCATATGCCGCATACACCAAATTGATCTACACCTCACCCCGCAGGCAATATGCCATGCTTACTGTCAGAAACATGTGGAATTGATTGGCTATTCTGCTTGACTGTCAACAAATTTGTCGCAACTTTGAATATATTGATACTACTTGCCAAGAAGTATACACTGTACAAACCTTTAGTTTTAAGGGCCCATATATGAAGTCCATATCCGAGAAAGGGAATGCTGAGAGGCAGCTGCTTTTTTTCTGTGCCTGGCTTAAAGTTACGAGCCATGCCAGAAAAGTCAGGTGTGCTAAAGTGAAGATAGACTGGTTAATTTTCAGTACACATGCATATTATGTAAGACAGCTATTGTTGTTATCGTTGCCTTCTTGTCTTGTTATTTACTGTGAGAGAGGATTACTGTAGTTATCATCAGAGAGAGAGAGAATGAATGTTGGCATAAAAAGATCTGCTTGCATTTGAAAACAATGTTAACATTTTTGTTTGTAAAAAATACTGACACACCATGCATGGTATGCCTACACAGGTAGTCTTTCACGGGGAGTACATGGCATTAAATTTTACATGTACTTCATAGTTGGAATTGATACACATATGAAACCACATTACTTACATCTGATGTGGTAGTACAAACAAGGACATCTAATAAATATATTGTGTAGGTTTTGAAATGCTCATCTTCATGTGACACATCATCAATAGTGGTTAGGTCAATTTAGACTCCTCAAAACATAAGCACTTCTTTTGCAATTTAACGAAGGGTGGCGCTTGATAGTTTCCTCAATATTCAATTTATACTGGCTAGATTCCATTACTGTATACAACAGGCATTCACTCCTACTGCATATGTCTTACTGACTTAGTACTGCTTCAATCCCGTGGTAACTGGCCTTACAATCATTCCAAGATACTCTTGTGGTTAAGCGGATTTGATGAGACAACATTCACCTGTTCTGTTCCACAATGCATCCTTGCTAGGATGAACTGCATGATGAACTCACGCATACACACGCACATGAGTGTTTGTGACATCCTTTGTAAATTTATCTTCTAAACTGTTAAAGGTAGTCGTCGCAAAATCTGGTGAGTGACCTTGTAGGTAAATAACTGCTAACGTTCAGGTACATGATCCAAATAAAATACAGGCTAGACATTACCGTACAATGGCAGAAATGTCTGGGTCACACACGCAAACTGAGAAATATGATGTGTTGAAAGCAAGGTGGTGTAAATCAGTCACATTTTACACACATCGGTGAAGGTGGAGCACACGGTTATAATTTTTATAATAACACCTTGCAAAACTCACTTGTGGGTATATATATATTACACTTATGAAAGTGGCCTTTTCTCAGCGATGAAAATGTCAGGCCGGTATTCTCAAAAGGAGTCTAACTTTAGACCCAGGTTTCAACCAGGGTTAGGTCTACATGAATGGATCTTTTTCTTTTATGTTGAAAGTGTGATGTAACAGTGGAGAATTTTTTTGAGGATGGATTGTTTCGACCCATCTGTGAGAAATTTTCTCACCTATTATATTATACTTTCAGAATAAGTTAAAAGATAAAAGGTCCACTCATGTAGGACTAACCCTGGTTTAAACCTGGGTCTAAAAGTTAGACTCTCTGAGAGAATACCAGCAAACTCTTCTCATTTTCTGCAATTCATGTCAAAGACTGCACAGGAGACAAAACCTCCCTCTAGATGAAACATCACACTGTCTCACACTGTGTACACACTGTAAAGATGGCATTGGATGATTGAATTACAAATAGGAAAGGTATATGCACTGGCTGAAAGCTGGCACCGAATATCGCATTTATAGTTTGTCCGTGAAATAAATGGTGGTGTAAAATCATGCCTATCTAACTGGTGAGTTGTTCTGATGGATGTCTACCATCACTTGTCTGATTTCTTGCCCTTGCCTCCTGACCTGTAGAAAAAGAGAAAAGAGAGACATAATATGCAGTTAAATAAACAGTTGAGAAGGTTTCAATATCACATGTCTAGCCATCCTGAAAGCTTAACCCCATGAGGTCTAATACCTTTCTTACAGTATCTCTGATTGGCTCATTATATGATATAACATGATATAACCTCTGAACAACCAATCAAAATAGACCTTCTATACTATTGTATTGTATCGTGTCTCTGATTGGCTAATTATATCATATAATCCCATGAATAACAAATCAAGTCACTTGGCAGCACCCAGGGAGGTTGCATCAACACAACAGGTTAGTCTCCCTCAGACCCACGCTGACAGAAAACAAATGGTAATAACACACTTATATAAGTTAACACGCCAAAACCATTCACACTATATCTTCTTATCACAATACATCTGATATCTAAATTACCATTAGCAAGATGTTGAAGTTTGAATAATCAAGACAATTTCATACTCCACCAATTCAACTTCAAGCTAGAGGTGTGATTGAGTTTTGTGGAAAAATCCTGAATTTGGTAAAAAATCTTGAAAAACAGCGTAAAATTGACCTAAAATGCTTAGAATCGGGCTAAAATTAAATAAAGTTGCGGAAATTTTGAAAATAAAAAATCCTGAAATCATGAAGAATCACACCCCATCATGGAATTGAAAATAAGAACCACAATCATACCTGGAATGGCTGGAGTAACACCCGGGGGGGGGGGTTCTCACTTTTGGTTTGGGTAGGGATGTGCGGCGGGTGTTTTGAACCACTACCCCGGAAAATATATACAGAAATAAAGGATTTGCTAACCATTCCTTATACCTGCTTTTGGTGAAGGTTGTTGGGGTGAAGCCCAAAAACATGAGAGAAAACTAACTGTTTTAAATGTATTTTGGAGCCATTCTGGCAGCACTATTTTTAACATTGTGGTTGTTAACATTGGAGAAGAAACACTTGCAACACCAATGCAACCATTTTTAATACCAATTTGCAAGAAAAAGGACCGGCGTGGTATTATATTCAATATGCCAAAAAAATCGGCTGCTTGTGTGAAAATGCAACCCTTCTCGGGCGCAAATCCCCGTACCCCCTTTTCACTAGAAACCCCCCCCCCCCGGGGAGAGTAACAACAGGATATTGTTGCAGCTTATGCTCAGGTAAAAGTTTGAATGCATCAAGATTTGCATTAAATCTCATGATGAAGTGTGCTATCTATAATCAATTTTTTTTTGAGTAGGCAATACACTTGCAGATGAAGCATCATTTTGTCCTTGTTCCGAATTGTCAATTGTGTGTCATATTCCCTACCGGGCGGTTGCATACACTCATCTCCAACAACAAGTATCGTGGGAAACAATATTGCAGTTTTGATGGTAGAAGCTAATATTAATGGTTAACTATTAAAATGGCAGGTTTATCAATCTTAGCAAAGATATGTATTTGAAAGCTGAAATTTCAAGATGACAATGAGAAAAATAATCTTTCATCTGATATCAAAATTGACACTACTTCCAAGTAAGTCAGGGGGTCCCAAAGGCAATCGGAACAAGCACCTTTAAATTATCATCTTAACAATTAGCTCATAGAGCAAGGAGGCTATGTGACTCAATCCATAAAACATCACCGTATGTTTTACAATCAATACCAACCACCACAAACCAAGGCTGAAAACAGAAATCATGCTCCACATGTCATCCAAATATAGGTTACATGCCAACCTACTGGTTTTTCTTGGCTATTTTGTGTGTTTTACGAAGACCTTTTTGAATATTTATAGAATTTTGCTTGAGCTGCCTGTCTAGACATATGATGAAGTACAGCGAATGTTAATAGGAAATGTAATGGAGGAAACCATTGCAATAATGCACATTACAAAAGGTAAAAATAAATGCCCACCCTGGTACAATTAATGAAGGAAAAACTCAAGTTGCATTATTTACTTAACTATTTAGACAGAGTCAACTCTTGGGCTTAATTTTTATTTAGAAAAAAAATATAATGATACAGCTTGGAAAAAACAGATTGTGGACAAACAAACAAACTTTAAAAAAATGATACCTCCTACTTATTTAAATTACACATCTGTACAGTGGATAGCTTTTTGTAACAGTACAAGAAAAGGTCTAAGTACCCATTAGGCTAGCTACAAAAATTTATAAGTATACCAACTCTAAACAAGCAATGACATGAAATTAATGTAAAAACCATACCAACAACCATAAGCAATTACTAGAGAACAACCACTATAATTGATTCCCTTTTAAAATAAAAATAAACAACCAAAAACATGCTGTTGCTAATTGGATGTGTAGGTCCCCTGTGAAAATTAGGAAATTAAAAATGAAAATTTCAGACAACAACAGAACTCACAAACTACAAAACACAGATGACAATAAGAAAATCTGAACACACACATTGAGAATATCCAAAGAGAAAACACAAGCTGATGGTGTAGATTAAATTCCCCCATGGAGTCATTTGGCTGAATCTCATGATTCCACCAGCAGCTCTGTACGTCACACATATGAATCATAAGATTCATACGCAGGTACCCATTTACACACTCAGCAGAGGCTCATTTGGCCCAATGCCAACTAACACAATCATATCATCCTACCATATACAACTGCTGGAAGATATATGCTGCAAGTGACCTTAATGACGACCACAACACATAATTTTTTTTAGTCTGGAATTCTCAGATAAAATTTTGAATAGATTTTTTAAAAATTATTGAGTAGATTGTAACACACAATTCACACTTCTGCTTTCTGATTTTTAAAAAAATTGAAATAAAACTGTAAACACCTTCAAACAATTTCAATTCTAAAATTACAGTAGTTACAAATCTGTTCTACAAGTATGACGGCTTCCTTACAAATTGCATGATGTTTAAATGGAAGAGTTGTTCGTTATTTCTAGAAAGGAACCTAGTTTACCTTGATTCAAAAGATTATAATCATTTTGTTTTAGTCAGATTTGGACAAGCAAACTATCTTTTTGCAGTCCTTATACGCCTAATAATTTGCTTATTTTCATAGTAAGATTTCTAAATTTAAACTGAAAACATGCTCTTAACTTTTGTGCAGTTTTAAAATTAGTTACAAATCTGTTCTGCAAGTATGAAGGTTGCCATAAAAATTGCAGAATGTTTCAACAGAAGAGTTGTTCCTTATTTCTAGAAAGGAACCTAGTTTACCTTGATTCAAAAGATTATAATGATTTGCTTTTGTCAGTCAGATTTGGACAAGCAAACTATCTTTTTGCATTCCTTATACTTCTAATAATGTCCTTATTTTCATAGCAAGGTTTCTAAATTTACACTGAACACATGCTCTTAACTTTCATGCAGTATTTTAAGGAATAATGTACAAGTGTTTAAATTGGTTTATTGATGGGCCCAATTTCACCATAATGGGTAAAGTGTGTGCCTACCTGGTATGAATTACACAAGTGTCATGGGTATTGGGCATTTTATTAGGGCAAAATAAAAGCTTACAATAACCTAGATTTTGGATCAAGTTGAATTTGTAACATCTTAATATTATTCTGAACTGCATTCATTCAGTCAATCTTTCAATCCCCAAATCAATTCACACAGCAACATAGCATTTTAATTTTGACTGTTTATTCTGGAGGATGCAGGAGGAAAACCAGCAAAAACCTTCAAAATGCACCAAATCATAACTTCTGCCATGTTAAGGTGTCTGACAGATGGTGTATTGAGTCCATCCCACAATGCACCAGTTTTGGGAAATTTAACCTCACTACGGTCATGTGATCCCCAAAAATCATATTCTTAAGACATAAAATCCCTGACTTTTACACTCATTTTAGCCTACAAAGCACTATACTTTGTTCATCACCAAATTGGCAAGACTCTTCACACCGCGAATTGATATAGAATAGCGCGGGCGCAACTGTAAGCAAAACTACCGCAGCGGGCGCAGTGTGGGATGTATGCGCGGCGCACGCTTGTGGCTAGAAGCGCGCGTGTAAAATGGAATTACTTTCACGCGCGGATAAACAAAAGCCGAATAATTTTTGCCTATTAGGTGATGAACAAAGTATAGTACTAAGGTAATTTTAGCATATTCATGAAATGCCATGTGATTTTTAAACTTTATGAGCACTTTTTATCCTTAAAGGCACTATCAGTGATTTGCTAAATCAGAAAATCAAAAAAATCATCAAAAATCAGATTTCTGCATATTTGGAACAAGTATAGGTATCCTAACAAACCCTGCAAGTGATAAGTCTAAAAGCAACCTAATAAGGACAAAATCGGATATTTTAGTCATTACTGTCCGTACGGACAATTACTGCAACATGCAATTGAATGGGGATTCATATCTCTGAACATAGCTTTTTTCTTCCTTTTCTGTCAACTTTTCAGTTGGAAAATATACCTAATGGGAGTCCTACAGACTTATCCTTCACTTTTAAGCTATTCCTACAAATTTCAAATATTTTTTATCTTTCGGAATAATCAATGATAGTGTCTTTAAGTACTTACATGTGTCTGTTTAGTACAGTACAGTATAGGCACATTGCAATGTATTATGGGATTGGTTGAAAACACCCTCTGGGTGTGTGATGTCTTATGTCAGTATTCTAAGAAGTAGGTTTCTCCTAGTATGCACTGAATATCAAATGTTTTCCCCTTCCGTCCCAATGCAACAGCTGCACAGGTTTCCACAAATGTCGCCATTTAGATGGTTTGAAATATTGCGCTCCATTCCTGCTTTACCACAGGGTTTGTGAGTGTCTATTTTCTGTGATCTTCTTATGGGCAAACATTTGAAAAACTGTCACATACTGTGCTATTGCTCGTAACATCCTTTGCTGCAAGTTTCACATCTCTATATTCTTGATCTGAATCTCTATTTTTAGCTTTAAAACTTCCAAACTTCAATAATTGCCTCTGGAAACAGACAATCTTTTCTGAGTACTATAAACCCCTGTTTAGGAATGTTGAAGTTTATATTATCAATGCCAAAATCCAATTGTAGGTTTAGTTAGTCTTTTTTTTTTTTTGACAATTGCACTCATGCAATATTGCTGCCAAACGCAAGGTATATTCATTTTTAGAATTACAAAATTCTTGTCTGATTTAATCATGCAACCAAACTGGAAATATAGTTTTTTAGGGGCATTACATAACCCCAAGACGGAAATTGTCTTGGCTCAAACTTGTTTGTGTAAAAATCACACATAATGCATTTTATCAAGTGAGACACTGCAAAGGTTTGTTAAAATCACAAAGCAAACCTTTAAGAGAAAATAATGGCCCCTTGCCTGCCAGACTATGTATGTGAGTGAGCCTGTGTAAAATTGCAACATTTGTCTTTGCAGCAACTCCTGCAGTGCTCAATGTACAACTGTTACGGCTATTTAGAGGTCAGCATTTTTGCATTTTCTAAATTTTCTAACTCCATTAAGTGACACACTTTTCTACTATGTGGGGTATTTAGTAATCTAATTCATAAAGTAAATAAAAACCTGTAAATATTTTTTTTTAAATTAATAGTGGGTTAAAACAGATCATTTCTTCCATTCTTTCTGCAGGCTTATGGAATGCCCTAGTTCCTGCTCATGTAGCATCAAACCAGGACTTGCAGAGCTTCAAAATTAGATAACTGCTGTTAATGTCTAGATTGGCCTGACTTAAAAAAACAAAAACAAAACAAAATCTTTTTTTTTTTCAATGAATTATAAGTTGGACCTATTTCCAAACTTGCAGCAAGATTGGTGAGCATCTGATTTCAAATCATATTCCCCATATTAAGCAAAAAACATCAGCTGCATTTACCATGAAGGGAAAATTGTTTCAAATACAATTATTGTACAAGTCTATTTGAGCATGTTTGAATTTGTTTCTTTGCTATACTCAACCTTTAATGCCATCAATATATAAATAACATACATACCTATTCAGCTTGATAGAATTTGATGATGTATAGAATGAACACTAAGGTAATTTTAGAAGTCAAGTTGATTACCATACAAAAGAATGTATTTTGTTCAAGTATTGTCAGTGGCATATGAGAATGCTTAAAGTTAACCATACTCTGTTAAAAAAAATGACAATGCTGCACAAGGATACAAGTGTGACAAGTTGTGAACATAGGGGGTGAGCAACAAAATATGCTCATATTCACACTCCAAAACATATAGGCCTCTATACAATGAAGTGACTACTACTTCAATCAGTTTGAATCAGAGAGGATACCCAGAGGAAAAGAGAATAATCCCATAGCAATCAGCCAACTGTCCTGGCTTTCCAGACATACATGGTTTATCCCCACCAAAGCAGCAACTATCGCATGTTCAGTACAGTGCATATCATACCCTAAGTCACATGGTCGAGACATCAATTCGCAAGAGGTCGTTCCTTTTATGACACACAGACGGGACCTTTACAATTCTCACACTTATAACCTAAAATCTGTGGATATTGCTAATAGCAAATTTGAACAAAATTAAACTATATACGATGCCTGTGCAACGTTGGGGTGATTTTCAGCAATGTTGTTGTTGTGGTTACAGATGGAAACATGACATCTGATGGTAAGATTTGTTGTAGACTTCACAATTGTGGAATAAATAATTCAAATTTCTTTCAAAAAAAAAAAAAAAAAAAATCCAGAAAACTTGTACACAGGCCTTGCGGGATAATTTTCATAAATTATGCAAATTAGATACATTAACATATTTTACCCCCAAAATCCAATCAGGTCGAGAACTAATCAACCCGCTTCTTTCCACCAAGTCACATCATTGTCGCCCTTACAGAACTCCAGATAAATCGTATACAACATGGGTTAACATTTTTATCACGGACGGACGGACGGACGAACGGACAAACGGACGAACAGACGAACGGACGCTGCTCATTTCATAGTCCCCGTTCCGAACTCGTTCGGCGGGGACAATTATTGTACAAGTCTATTTGAGCATGTTTGAATTTGTTTCTTTGCTATACTCAACCTTTAATGCCATCAATATATAAATAACATACATACCTATTCAGCTTGATAGAATTTGATGATGTATAGAATGAACACTAAGGTATTTTTAGAAGTCAAGTTGATTACCAAACAAAAGAATGTATTTTGTTCCAGTATTGTCAGTGGCATATGAGAATGCTTAAAGTTAACCATACTCTGTTAAAAAAATGACAATGCTGTACAAGGATACAAGTGTGACAAGTTGTGAACATAGGGGGTGAGCAACAAAATATGCTCATATTCACACTCCAAAACATATAGGCCTCTATACAATGAAGTGACTACTACTTCAATCAGTTTGAATCAGAGAGGATACCCAGAGGAAAAGAGAATAATCCCATAGCAATCAGCCAACTGTACTGGCTTTCCAGACATACATGGTTTATCCCCACCAAAGCAGCAACTATCGCATGTTCAGTACAGTACAAATCATACCCTAAGTCACATGGTCGAGACATCGATTCGCAAGAGGTCGTTCCTTTTATGACACACAGACGGGACCTTTACAATTCTCACACTTATAACCTAAAATCTGTGGATATTGCTAATAGCAAATTTGAACAAAATTAAACTATACGACGCCTGTGCAACGTTGGGGTGATTTTCAGCAATGTTGTTGTTGTGGTTACAGATGGAAACATGACATCTGATGGTAAGATTTGTTGTAGACTTCACAATTGTGGAATAAATAATTCAAATTTCTTTCATTTTAGTTGTGAAATGGAAGGGTGTGCAGATTGAAATATACAGCAAAAAATATGCACAGCCACCTGGTTGGCTTTTATCTGGACAGAAAATGGATGACAGATGATGGACAATTTGCTCTACAACACTATTCTCCATGAATAAAGCCAGGGAGATGAAAAGACCCATCTTTAAAATTGTTCATGGAAATTTTTAACAATATAAGCGTGTAGGCGTGACGATCGCCTAGTGACACTTAGTGTTATGACTGATGTGATGCTGTTTTTAGCACGGGGTCATAGCAACGATGAACATAATTGAGTAAATCAACATTTTCAACATTCAAATGATGATTAAGTAATTTAGGTTTTTACTTATTTTTAATCTCTTAGAGTAAATATTTTATGTAGTTGTAACAAAAGTTGCTTGGAATCCAATGTACAATAAACTTGAATAAAAGGAAGACTGAAAACAATTATAAACTCATATTTAATGATGAGATTTGGGGATTTTTATTTTAGCAAATGTTTCATTTTCTCCATATTTATTTTTGTTGAATTTTTATCATTTTTGGGCAGTAATTACTTCATAAATAGAGTAAAATTGTGCTATCTTGCTCAGCATGTTAATCTTCAAGGGTTTTTTCTTGTTGCAAAATTTCAGACATGAAATTAAACAGAGTTATTCATAAAAAGTCATGCAAACATTCAAATTATAAAAGATTATTTTTTCTATAATTTGAAATTAAAGACACACATTAAAAAAGAGATGTCTCTAGATTTTATACTTTCCATAATCTTTTTTAAAATAAACCTTTTGGGTTAAAAATGTAATTGTCTAAGTAAAATTAGTTTCTCATAAACGGATGATTTCAACTAAATTTGGTTACCACACTTTTAGTTCCTGGGATCACTTTCCTTCTAGTAATATATACTTTTAAGTAGGTCTACAACAATGTTTACAAAGTTACCTAACATTTTTACTTGACTGTAAGGTACAAGTTGGAGCAAGAAAGCAATAATACAGATCCATTGTGGTTTTTTCTTTGTAAAATATAAACAACCTGTTTAGATGGAAAAATCCCACTTCTTGGGTCATTCCAGACGGTGGCAGCCAAGCCTCATTCATTATAGCAATTCACCAAAAATGTCAAAAGAAATTACGGCAATATGGAGTACAAACCACAAACCAATTTAGGTGCTTTGATGTGGGTCGGTCATGGGTGTTCCCATGACCTACATACGACCTCGTCCTCATTTGTTATTAATACAAAAAATTTCAGAAATAACCCTTCCAGTGGAGTTGATTCTTCAACTCCAACGGTTTTGGAATAAGAAAATATTCCTTGACAACATATAAAAAAATTTAGAATTTTTCGTCAAGATTTCGCTTTTACGTGTTAAACTAATGGCGACGTCTGAAATTGGGATTTCTTGGCCGACCTCCCCTGGGTCATTCATTCTGAAAGGGTAATACAGTTTTAAAGCCAATTTTGGATCAGTGGTTCTTCAAACCAAGTGTGGTTGTAATTGAAATACAGAAATTGTGATTACAAAAGCTGAACAATTTCATGCAAGAGACAAATGAAACAAGGAAACATGGGAGTCAACTTACTTTTTCTTGTTCTTGGGTGATGTGGACTGGAAAACACTAGAGGCTGACATAAGGTTCTCGATGTACTGACCAAGCACTTGGTTTTCTGATTTCAACTTCAGATTCTCCTCCTTCACTTTGTCTACTCTCACTGATAAATCTGAAAAGAATGAACAATCATTATGATATACACCACCATGATCTAACTATTGCAACAAGACGACAATAGAACATTGACCAAATTAGCTGACATCAATGTCATGTTCTCATGGTCCTTTTAAGTTGCAGCAAGTACCATCAGGTGAAAAAAATAATCCAGTGTTAAAAACAACATCACTTAAACATTAGGTCTGTGAGAGAATGAAGTAATTAGCTTTTAAATAAGATTTTTGAAGGGATAGGGCTTGCATGAAGGCCAGGGGTACAGAAAGTTATGATCTTCCTCAGGACCAAGGGTTTAAGATTAATGAAACTCCAACATGAGTAGAAAATAATCTTTCCCTAGGGGCATCTAATTGGAAAGTCTTCCAATTAGATGCCTCTAGGGAAAGATTAATTTCTACTCATGTTTACCAACCTTGCTGGAGTACCAAGTAATTTCAAATCAAAACTCCAACACGGCCAAATTTTTTCAATTCATTACTCCCCATTCCCACATGTTCTGAACGCTTCTTTGAGATTTTGGCTCCAGGACCATATGCTCCAGGACCGTATGGTCCTGGAGTATAATTTCTGGCCAAAATCTCATAGAAACGTTCTGAACCAAATATTGGGAAGGATTAAGAATTTGCACGATGGCATGCATGCTATTAAGTCCTAAAGTGTTTAAAATTTTTCACAGGGCTATTTATTACCAATGCTTATAAATTCAAAGTTCCCCTGCATAAATTGATCTTTAAATTAACCCTTTTGATCAAATTTGTACTGGGCAGCGCCTTACCATCTAGTGTGTTTTGCAGCTCTAACACTTGACAAATGAGCCTGGCTTTTTCCTCGGCATCTTCACTGTCGGCATCTGGTGAGCAGTCTCCACCTCGTAACGCACCAGACAGGTCCCCATTACTGCCTGCTGTATGTCTGCTGTCAGTCACCAGAGCTTGACCTGTAGGATGATTTCACAAAATGGCACTGTAAATTATACATCAATCAACTCTGTGTTTCAGTTAATGAGGATGTTTGATCAAGAAGATGGATATGGTTTGGATAATGAGTTACCAGTAGAATGGTAATAGCAAAACATCTCTCACTAACCAGTCTGTGCTGAATTAATTTTGAATCTGGATATCACATTAGTACTTCAGAGACTGGCTGCATTTACATTCTACAAGACATGCTGACGTGTTGATTTTTCCCTGCACCTAATAAATTGATATAAGCTTCAAAGCTATACAGACAACACTAATTTCTGAAAGTCTCTGGCAGGGTCAAAGTATACTTGACTCATCACACATTTTCTATATATTCCATATGCTTAATAAAACTGTTATCACAAAATTTGTCACTGGATTGGTTTAAAAGTTACACCTCAATTTAGTCAATAATACCACAAATACATTTTTAAGGATCCCAGACTGTCGTGTCTAAGTTATTACCTTTTCAGAACATGGGGAGTTTAGGGTGAACAAGGCGAACTCGTATTCGCGATGCGTAAACTATGTCCCCGCGAATTATAGCGATCACTAAGCGACAACTAAAACTGCACCAGTCCACCCTTAATTGGCCATCACTAGCTCACCAAAAAGAAACTTGGAAAAAAAATGGTTACTCAAGAAAAAGACTCAAAGAAATCTGTAAATTCATTCATCCCAAAATCAGACGTGAAAATCACTAAAAATTTAGGAAAAATATGAAAGTGACTCAATTGGCAAAACTAATTTGAAAAAATCAGTGACCCCATTTTAAATTGGGACCCATACGGGGTCTGGAAAGCTGCGAAACATTGGATTTTACGTATTTTCACATTTTCCAAGGAATGTAAACAGGCTGGCAACCCAAAGGAATGACCCACGATTGTAACAACAGATCTAAAAATAATGCCCAAAATCTAATCAGATTGAGAAATCATCAGCCCGCTTCCTTCCAAAAAGTGCATTTATTATATGCCTTACAGAACTCCAGAAAAATTGTACACAAGCCTTGCGGGGAAAATTCATCAATTATGCAAAAATTAGATACCTAATTGATATTTTACACCCAATCTGTACATCAAGGTTGAGGAATTCATCAACCTCCTTCTTTCCACCAAAGTACATTGTACACAATTGTGTTGAATTTTCTGTGCAATAGTGACCGTTTCCCTTGACCTTTTTCCCCTACCCTCTGACAGACCTAGGGGAGAACCCTGGGGGAATGAATTACATGGAGAGTAGGGGTATCCCCTCCTACAAACAAAAATTATACCAAAGTTTGGCTACTCTAGCTCATCCAGAAAAGAGATTATGCCCAAATGTTCCAGGTTAAATTTTTTCACGGACCCATACATGACGGAAGGACATATACGGAGGACATACGGACGGGACATACGGACGGAGCACCATTTTTATAGGTCCCTCCCGAAACCCCTGGTTCGGCGGGGACAATAAATACCCCACCTTCTCATGGACTAAAGACCCAGTAGGCACGCATGGAATTAAAACCTATTTCTTCCACAGGAGATCAAATCTGCAGTAAGAGTAGGCATATAGGTCGAAATCTAAAACACTTTATGAAACACTCTAGAAAAAGAAATTATTAATCAAGGTAGAATAATATCTAAGTCAGGATGTTGGTGACTTCTAATCAGTTTTTCATTCTGTAGCCTCTTGTCATCCATGTGGGTACGTCCTGAAGTAGAGCACAATATTTGTCTTACAACAAGGGTTGAATGTTAGATCCACTAACATGTAATTTCAGCTCAGTTCATAACGACACGTAATAATACCACTACAACATTTAGTATGTGCATCCAATTCTGTGATGCACATGGTTGTTTCACAGTGAACAGATCAGCATTTACACTACAATGCACAGAAGCTCGTATGTAATAATTAGACACGCTCTAATGGAAATGAACATACTAGCAGTTAAATTGAAGATGAATGAAGTATGTGTTTCAACCTACACAAACTGCCCTACATTGAAACCTGTCTCCAAATAACAGACAACGAGGCTTCATGCTATTAGCTATGCTGCTTATGTAGTTGCCTTCCTTTCTGTCATCCAAATATGGGATGTCTTAAAAACATTCATCTGTTTAAACAGACATCAGAAATTGGTTTGTCATTCACGTTTCTGTTAACCAAAATCCTTCTTGGCAGTTCTTATATTTTCATAATCAAAACAATCTGAAGTCTCTTACTTTCATGAACTGACTAACCATTCTTTTCAAAAACATTTCTCTAGTAGAGGCATATTTAATTAACATACAATTGTCCTAGCTACATGTCGGCTGCTCACAAATTGACATTCATGGAATTTCCTACACTGCTGGTATTTACTGAAGCGCTAATCCTGGAAATCCTAAATGCAAATTTAAATTTTGCATTAAAGATAGCTTGATTTCATGTATAACTTGCACATTATTATAAATAATGACCATTTATCATAATCTGCTTATATTTATTTGTCACATTGATTAAAATTAAATTATGTTACTTCCTCTGTCTTTCCCCTCAAAGTAGTGCATAGGACAATGGACGATAAGATACAAAGACTCACTACTACATTTTAAGGTCCTGATAAATTCTTTTAAAACAAAATCTGTAATGCAGGTTAATCTATTTTATCATACAAGATCAATACAGTCTAGTCAGTGGCATTCCACAAGGCCATCACATAAATATGTGCATTATGGCCATGTAAATACTTTTTTGTGCTACACTTTAAAACCGAACCAATTTTAGTGTAAACTGTACTACTATAACAATACACCAGTATATAATAATAAAGTATACATTTTCCTGAAACTCTTGGTCCAAGTAACTCAATAAGGTATTCCAACTTGTATAGGGGTTTGTGAAAGATAAATTATATCATCATGTTTTGGGGAACAAATGATTTTTATGTGTAATTTCCAAACATTATATCCCCTTTTTAAGGGGGGGGGGGGCGACCCTGATTTACATTGGAACGTAAAATTTCCTTGATTGAATGACTTTGGTCCCAATCACGCCAATATTTCACACTGTTTTGATGTGAGAGTTAAACATTTAATCTGTAAAACACAAGATGTTAATAGTGTTTGATATATCCCACATGGCCACAGCAGGACTTGAACCCAGAATAAGATCATAGGTGATGTGCAATTCACTGATAAATGTGCCCAATAACCTAGAGCTAGCTTATTTGGACACATGTATACCAAATTGGTCTCATAAAAAATCATAATAATAACACCAAATAGGAATCATTTTGTTAAACAAGAAATGACAAGTTGGCATAAGGTTGCAACAATAAAGAGTTCTCTTCATCCCTGCGTTGTGGGGTGTACATAGTACATATTCCTATTACCAAGGACAAGATTTCTGAGAGGTAGAGTGTGTTCATAACAACACCGGGAGTGTCCTCCTGTCAATTCAGATAATGGCTGTGATTTTTTTCGACCGAAGGTAGTCTGGTGACTGATTGCCACCCATATCTTCCACAGTGTATAAGTCCCCTGTGCCTTGTAACATGTGTACTGTACACATCCAGTTGCAGCTAAAGAGAGTGTGGTTGGGGTGCTATAGTCTCTTCACGCAATTGCAATTTCACACAATGGTTCAAAATACACTAATAATAGTGATAAGCTTAAACTGTTGAACCTGTTGACAGTCTAAATTCAACTGACATAAAACAATCATAGGATGGCCTTATACTGCTATCTTGGAGCCAAGGTTAATCTGATTATATGCCCATGCACTTTCTATTCTGTGAGGCAAGGTAAAAAACAACGCTGAGAAATATGTACATTGTGGCTTGTCACATAGTTACTGAAGTGAAAAAAAAAAAAAAAAAAAAAAAAAAAAAAAAAAAAAAAAAA
>JAMKCH010013160.1:0-25239 GCA_023653785.1 Ophioderma brevispina
CCTTTACTCAAAACCTCAAAACACACACCATCAGGTTCAACTGAAATTTTTAGAAATAACCTTTCTCAGGAATATCTTAAGATCCTAAACTGAGGACTTGATGCAATAGGATTGTTGGAAGAGCGGTGGAACCGGGTTGCAAAGTGTGAATAGTGTACGTTGGTATGGGCACGTGCTGAGGAAGGATACGGCATGTTTTAAGAAGGGCTTATTTAGTTTGAGGTGGGTGGGTGGGTTGAGGAGAGGAACGTCCAAAGAAGACTTGGAAGCAGCAATTGGAGGAGGAGATTAGGACAGTTTTTGGTTCAGGAGGTATGCATTGAATCGGGTTAAGGTGGACTGATGGAGTCGGGCCAGTTGTGCTGCTAGTGTGAGTGAATCCGGTCCCCCCTCGTGCGCTGGGACAAAACACGGATTTACTACTACTTAGTTGTAATCACTTTACATTTTCATACTGCTGCACAAGTAGGCGGTTCGCATGTTAACATATTGAGGTTATGCATTTTCAGAGGTCAATTTTGATTTCAGAAATTTTGGACCACTTCTTCTGAGAAACCCATAGGCAAGAGCTATAAGCTAACCAGAGTACCAAAAGATAAAGTGCTCTTAATCAAGAATGCCACATTTTGAAATCTTGTTCAATCATAGCCTACTGTAATTGTGGTGAAGGAAAATTGATGCTAACTTTCACTGTT
Source organism: Ophioderma brevispina (assembly GCA_023653785.1). Taxonomy (NCBI): domain Eukaryota; kingdom Metazoa; phylum Echinodermata; class Ophiuroidea; order Amphilepidida; family Ophiodermatidae; genus Ophioderma; species Ophioderma brevispina. Next base: position 696 of record JAMKCH010013160.1, read on the forward strand.
GAATTTGGAGTCTTCAAAATGAAACCCATATGTGCCCTAGAGCAACTTTCAGGGGTGTGTAGAGGCCTTGGAGCAAAAAATATGAAACAGGGGGAAAACAGAGGAAAAAGGAGTAAAATGCAAAAACTGTCCTTAGAAATCCAAAGAAAAAGCTAGAATTTCGGCTTACCAAAATTAAAAAAGAGGTACTATCCCTCTTAAAGAGGAAATTCAATTAAAACCCCCCTGAACGTTTGACCTCATTCTTTAGGATCACTTTAACCAAGCGACGTTCTTCAGAGACGGTGCAGTGATTATCCTGTTCATGTTGCTGAGCGTATTAGAATACAAGCGGTTCTCGACCACAAAGTTCCCCCGCCCTCACGATAGTATGGAGGGTAAATATATTTTAAGATCACGGATGCATTGTGATGGAATCAGTGGGGGTTCTCAAACCACTGAGGCTGCTGCCATAGCAGTTGCAATATGACGGTATCAAAGGTTTGACTACATTGACTTAGATGACCCTAATACTGACCTTGAAATGACCTTCACAATTTTTTGGTTAAGTCAACTGTTGACAACACATCTACCAATTTTCTGACCTATCACATGTTGAGTTTGTTGACCTTGAACAAACCCACGACCCCCCTTTAGCTGACCTTGAAATGGCCTTCACAAATTTTCAGCAATTAATGCTTACTACATCCATCAGTTTGCCGACCATACTACATGTGATGGACATGAACCTTGAAATGACCATCAAAATTTTTGCCACTTACTTGACCACACCCACCATTTTCATCATCCTACCCATACTTAGTGATTTGCCCTTGGTTGACCCACCAATTACCTTGAAATGACCTTGCCCCCCAAAAAAAATTTTTTTGGCACTGAATGCTGACCACACCCACCAGTTTCATCATTCTAAACCCACATTTTAAGTGGTTTGACCTTGACTGACCCCTCATGACCTTGAAATGACCTTCAATTTATTTTGGCATTGAATGCTGACTGCACCCACCAAGTTTCATCATCCTCCCACATTTGACAAGGGTTAAGCATTTTATATCCCATTTGACCTGAATGACCCCCGCATAACCTTGAAATGACCTTCAAATTTTTTCGGCACTGAATTTTGACCACACCCACCAAGTTTCATCATCCTACCCAATACACGGGCCTATAGCTTTACTTCCATTTGACCTTGAATGACCCCACATGACCGTGAAATGACCTTCACATTTTTCGGCCCTGAATGTTACCACACCCACCAAGTGTCATCACCCTGCCACAATTGCCCAGGCTATGAGCCTTTAATTCCCCATTTTTTGACCAAATTTTGACCCTATTTTGGCCATATTTGCCCTTTGACACCATGCCACCGGACCCATCTCCGACTCATCCGCCACCTACGTGAGCGACATCTATGGTGCGAAAATGGACGCCCACACTTGCTTATATACAAAGATAGCGTGTTTACAAGGTTTGTATCAATTAACAACCCTATTTTGACCATATCTTGACCTTTGACCCATGATACATGACCCACATTCAGATCCGGCCAACGCGTACTTGAGATACATCTACGTTGTGAAGATGGACACCCACTCTTGCTTAATCAACAAAGATATCGCGTGGACACACACACACATTCACGCACGGACGAAGAGCATTTCCTAAAGTCCCCCTTCGCCAACAAAGTTTGGCAGGGGACCAACAAGGTCAATATGTATATGTTTGAGGTCAAACTGGAACGGTATGTTGCACAATATCCCCATGCTTCAAAATAAGGGAGTTTGCAAGGAGCACTTTTTATCTCTATGTTCTACTTTTTGATGTGCACCAATATAAAGCCCAGTATCAAATAAACATGTACCAATTTTGTCTTTCATATGGATTTTAAGCCACCATTTGCAGGCTATGTAAGGCACAGTACCAAATACCATAATGGATTTTTAATTTGGATTTTATCACTTCTTGCTAATTTAACCTTACCTGCCAGGTTCGAACGAAGGAGAGGCCATAGGTAGAGTTCAAGTTTAACTATCAGACCATTGAGCCTTCATTAGGTCTTTTGGCTCTGTGGCTTGGGCTACCTCCCATGACACTTGTGATAAAACTCTGATTACCATCATGTACATACAAAATAAAAAACACCAACTTAGTATATGTTTTCGTGTTAGAGTCAGTGTATGTGAAGTACTAGTACTATAATCGTATTCATTAATTCTGGGCCAGAATCGACCAATCCCGCGTAGGTGCGACCTTAAAACCATACCTCGGAAGCGTATGTTCCAATGCCCTTGACAATGGCAATATAGCGCATTTATTGCAGGGCGCTGACGGGCGTAGTCGTGGCGTAATTGATGCATGAATGCTTGTATCAAGCTCCCTGTGCGTACGACGTGTCCCAGAATTAAAGAATACGATTATAGTATAATGATAATTATTAAGAATGTACTTTTGGCTACTAAAGGCATTGTGTCCTTTGGTTATGTAACCTCTTTAACTCCTTATCAATTGTGTCACATTGTCTTGGACATGTTCCTCTTCTTCTTCAGCTTGTTTTAACTGTTCTATGATAAACATCTCATTTATAGGGAAAGAGGATTTTTTTTTGAAGTGAAGGCATCATTTTATATTTTAAGTACTTCATTGACAATACATAACTCTCCCTACTGTTATCGGACTGATGAGCACGCATGATAAAACAGTGTATGGACCCACAATTGGTTTAACCACATGTACGTACGCACTGCACAGCCTCATTCTTGATAGCGAGCAGATGCAGATTACCTACTAATTTAAACATACACTGCAAGCCAGAAGTCTATGTGTGCTTGCTGTGTAGATGAAGAGTTGTACACCCAGCACCTGTTTGCACTGTATGGGGTAGCTACGTGGTTACAGTGGCTCTCAGTGCATTTGTCTTTCACATGGCTAGTTAGTTTTTTAGATATTTTGGCATAAATCGTTTTATTTTGAAATATACTCGTGGTTATGTTACACGAGGTTTTTGCCTGTTTGCTTATCCAACCTTGATAAATATATTAAATCTAACTTTTCTTTGGCTTTTGACTCAAAAATAAAAAGTAAGCCAGTATTTAGTTTTCTAAAGTTATGTGGTTTGGTTGAAAATTTTAATGATTACAACTGTCCAATTCATGACAAGGCTTGAAATGTCTTCTTCCAGAAGATTATAATCGTATTTTGGGTATTTTGTCCAATGTTAACATGAGTGGCAATGTGAAGCAATGACTGTAAAGTACACTTTACTTCTAGGTTCGCAAATTTGACCTAGATACCATCTGCCAAATTCGGGAAGTCCAATGTACACTTGACGTCAGGGAAAAACCCCCTAGTAACTTTGGGAAAGTAGTGAATGGTGGGAGACAAGATGGCATTGGGGAAAACTACTGATATAATGTGGGGACGTCTCAACAGCAATAGAAAGCAATTGGTTTTGGTGATCTCCTCAGGGAAAGCTGCCATATTAATGCACTCAATGGTCATCCTGAGGGGAAAGTGTCTCAGTGTCAACTCCCAGCAATACATGACAGTGAAAAAGTTCCTGATGTCTGAGGAGCAGATTTGGCAACCGAGGTTAACTCGTTGGCATAAAATGCACATGCAATAAACATGCATGAGAAAAAGCGTATCAATAACCTTCAAATTTCAAGTATTGCAATTTGTGTAAAACAATTGGGCAAGCTTAGATTTACCATACCTTGTTTGACCGATTTTGGACCTCACAACATCCTCTCTCCACACCAAATGTGATTTTGATGTTTCTGTAGTCGTATGTCTGGCGGCCATCCACTCTGAAATTGCAGGTGTAGATAGATGTAGGTTAACCATTCATTATATCACTTTTGTGAGTTTTTAAAATGCCTCTTTTGTCGTTGATGTGCACTCAGTTAGCCGTGAGTAACCATATCTCTAATTTTCACACACACTAACATTTAATCATAGAAATAGTATTACAGCGAAATGCCAGGCTAATAAAATTTGCGCTTCAACATATTATAAATACAGTTTTTGTTTCAAATGAATGTCTTTCAGTCAGAAAATGACACTATATTATTGATAATCAAAGTAAAACGGTTATAATATCTTCCGTATGATTGCAGCCATTTTAATCGGGCCCACGAGAAATTGCAATCATGATGGTATATAGTAAATAGTGTGGTCTTGAAATAAGTAACCAGTGAAAGAATAGTAAATGCCATACCCAAACCTTTTCATCTATATTCTGTTCAAGAATCTGCCCCGTTTTTAATCGATCGTTACTCTGCTTTGCTACTGGGCCAAATCCAAAAATACCGTTTTTTTTTGCAGGGACGATTTGGTGACATTTTCAATTGTCCCAACTTTCCTGTTGTAGATTGACACTTTGAGTGTGGGTTTGAGAATGAACTGCAATGCACTTTAATTGCAGGGGAAAATTGCATGGCCACAATGAACATGTTGGCTATAGTCGATGTCAATTGTTAGCGCTAGGGACAGTGGGGAAAATCGACAATTCCGTCCCTCGCGTTTTAAAATTGAGTTGCCATATCAACTTGATTAGGTTAAGCCATATTTTTTCCTTTTATTATTGAAGTATATTGGTTGCTTAATAATGCTGTATACTTGAAGTTAAAAATTACACCAGCAGGCGAGTAGATGAGATGACTGAAAATTTTGCGAGGGACTGACAAATTCCGTCCCTCGCACCATAAAATTGTTGCCAATGGCAACTTGCTGATCGTGGCCATCATATTTTATGTTTTTGTGTGGAGAACTTGGCTTGGTTATTCATGTTATATACTTCAGGTGTCTTCATCCTGATGGAAGAAGGACATTGAAAAAAGGAATTCCGTCCCTCGCAAGTTTTACAATTTTGGGGGGGAGGGGGGGGGATTTGGTTCTACTGACACCCCTATAGAATCCATTTTGCCTGCTCATGAGTACCCTAGACTTCCTTAGACACCTGTTTTATCTATTGAATTACAAAGTCATACAACGTACGTCACCAATGCCGAGCGACTCACCAATGCCAAACATGGCGACCTCCATGGGCCAATTTATTGTAAATTCTGCTAATAAGGCACTCAATATTGCATTAATCTTTCGTTCAGACCGCAAAGACATCTTTTAAAACATACTTAATAAAAATTAGCCTGTTAGTAACCTTTAACTCGTCATGACTTTGCCAAACTTCCTATGTACAGAAGAAATTAGAAGCAGTTGTTTTTGTGTCCGGGAAATAGTACTAATTAATAGTAATATACCTGAACCTTACACCTCACACTGTCCTTATTTATTTATTTTATTTTATTTATCTTTCTTTAGGCAGGGTAGCCCCTCAATGCTAAAGCACGTGTTTCAAGGAGCCCTGGCCGTTACCATATACAAATATAATACCACTCAAAGATGAATGCACATACGTAATATTACAATGATAAATATCAACCACACATATATATATCTATATATCTAATCATAGATATCTATATAGTAATATATCACTTTATATCTCTATATATATCTCTCTATATCTTATATATATATATCCAGGGGTGAGTCAAAAAAAACTTTGACCCTGATTGTGTCCCGCCTTTGGAATTTTTAAGACATATATCTAACATATTTGGGTTTCATCTGAAAGCTGGGTTCATTCTCCTTATTTACTGCAAAGATCATTCACATCGGTTAGGTATTAAGACCGAGCTACAGTCTTGACTCAAGTAGTCTGTTTCTGCTCTGTCCACTATTCACATTGAAATGAACGGCTGTTCAGCTAAGGAAAGCATGTCCATAAGAAATCGGGCATTTATCACGGCAGATTCTTGATTCACAAGACTGTAGCTCGGCCTATCCTTAACCAATTGGAACGATCTTGCATCAAATTCACGCTAATGAAATAAGCTTTCCGAGATCCCACACAAAATGTTAGATATATATTATTTAAAAATTCAAAATGGGGCGGACACATCCAGGGTCAAGTTTTTTTTGACTCACCTGTATATATAAATATTATCTTATATAAAGCAATGGACATCGACAGGTTTTACAAAACAAGAGGTTTTGAATTGGGCCAAACTCATGTGTTAAATTACTCTAACATCTGCAGGAAGGCCATTCCAAATTTTGGTAGCACGTGAATGTCAACAAAAAAAAAAAAAAAAAAAAAGAAAGTCCTTTTCCCTGCTGTAATGTTCCAATTGGTTCAGATAGAACAAAGTTTGTTTGACTCCTAGTACCGTTGGAGTGATTTCCATGCATAAAGACAAATTGAGATGAGAGGTAACTAGGGGCCATACCTTTTAGACATTTAAATAGTATAATTAACATTTGGTTAAACCACCTGTCATTTAGTTTGTTCCATTTCAAGGCACCCATCATGTCATTAATTGGTGTTCGGATATCTGCAGAAAGAATAATCCGAACTAATCTGTTATTTAGAATTTGGAGTGACTTTAAAAAGCTCATTAGCACAGTTTGTCCAAACAGAGCTGCAGTAGTCAAAGTTGGCATGACTAAAGCTTTTGCAAGCATGATTAGGGTGTCTTTTGGAATGAATGTTTTACAAGACGTCTTATACCACAACGCTTAAAATACAAAGACAACATTTCATTATATGATCTGACAAGACATGATATAAATAAAATTACACCTAAATACTTATATCCATCACATGATCATTGGTTTCATTATTACAATATAATTTAACATTTTTGAACTTTTCTAACATTATGCTGAGTACCAAAACCATGAACTTTGGTTGTCTTGATATTCAAGTAAGGGTGGTTATTAGTAACCAATCAGCAAAATTTATTAAAGTTACATTGGATATCTGATTGGAGCGATAGGGGTCCATTTGTCAGTACAAATACGGGGTGGTATCATCAATACATAACCCTTTCCATACATGAACACTATTAGGTAAACTAACTATTTACAAAGATGATGAAAAGAGAGTGGATCCAAGTATGTTAGCCTGTGGAATCCCAATATTGATATTTTTAAAGTCAGAAAGGTAGAATTAATATTGACCAGTTTTGAGCCTATTACCAAGGTAAGATTTAAACCTTAAACATTACCTTTTAAACCAATTGATACAATTTGTTAATTAAAGAGAATGGTTTACACAGGCGAAGGCTTTCTCAGGTCAAGAAAAATGTCCCCTGTGGCACAACCCTTTTCATATTGGTTAAAATATATCTTTGCACACTAGAAGAGTAGTTGATGTGGAATGGATTTGTGCGGAAACCCGATTGGTTATCAGAAAGAATACCTGGTGTTGTGAATAAGAGTAAATTGGTTGTGTACAGCCCTTTCAAGATTTAGATATACTAGCAATACTGATAAGGCCGGTAGTTCCACATTAATTGTCACCGTGTACTAACAAGCTAATTTTAATTTAAGTATGTTTTAAACGATGTCTTTGCGGTCTGAAGATAATATCTACTGCAATATAAGATGCCTTATTTAGCCAGAATTAACTAATTAATGTTGCCCATGGAGGTCGCCGTGGTCGGCATTGGTGACGACGATCGCTCGGCATTGTGACGTTGTATTCGCTTTGTTAAGTCAATAGATAAAACCAGGTGTCTAAGGAATGTCCTGGGTACTCCTGGTCAGAAAATTGGATTATATAGTGTGTCCAGTAGAAAGCAGTAACGATCGATTAAAAACTGAGGCGGACTCTTGAACATAATATAGCTGAAAAGGTTTGGTTATGCATTCACTAGTCTTTCACTGCCTACTTATTTCAAGAACACGCTAATGTACTATACACCCTCATGATTTCAATTTATTCCTCCGTTGGCTGCATCAAATGGCTGCTCATACGGAAGATTGTTATAAACGTTTTCCTTTTGATACCAATAATAAGTGTCATTTTTTTCCTGACTGAAAGACATTCATTTGGAAACAAAAATGTATTATAATATTTTGAAGCGTCAAATTATATTAGCCTGCATTTCACCTTTAAGGGGTTTGACGTAATAGTGATCTACTCGATAAAATTTTCTAGAATTCACAATATCTGGTATTTACAAGGTGCTGATTAGAAGCTGAATAAAAAATTGGGGGTCACCGACTTTGTGTTTGAGCTTAGCCGAAACAAAAAAAAGGTAGTTGTCACTTTTTAATCCACGCAAGTCTATGGGAAAGACCAAAATTTGATGTTTAGAATAGCCTACCAATAAAAATTTCTCGATAAAATTTTGTAATTTCTAAATATTTTGAGGTTCCGATGTCGTTCTTCAAAATTTTTGAAATACAAATGAGGGTCACCGACTTACTTTCCCATTACACACAACGCCGAAAACCACTGAAATTTGACTTTTTTTCAAATTGGGCGTCTTGTTGGTGGGCGCAAGAAAAACCCGCGCCACATTCGGCATGCAGCAAAGCAGGAATGCATGCATGATTGCGCGATTTTTAATAAACGCAAACAACGCACAGTTATTCGCGGTAGCTGCGCATGATACCTTCGCACCTCAAACTAAAATTCTTCCATTTGGCCATGACGGGCTCTAAACAGATGCTGAGGGTGTACAGCAAGCTTGCGCATAAACAATCCAAACACGTCAAAACCCTGAAATTGAAACGCCCAAATTTTCTCACAATCAGCTAATCATAAAATTACTATTCTTTCCAACACCGTAGGAATTCGGCAATCCTTCACCTTTCTTTCTCACTCTATATACATTGTGCTTTAACTAAAGACACTGGAAAATAAACAACCACCCCAGCTACAGAGACCCCACAATAATTGACAAAATACATTGAGTGGGCAGGCACAACTAAAGCCCTGCACACTTGACTTTTAGTTTCTTGTTGCCGTCGGGTCGGAATTTGCTGCCGGGTCAATAATTCATTATTTTATAATTCATATAAAGAATAGGCTGTCCACATGTCGATATAAAAACATGATAATCGACCAAACTGGTAGAATAAACATACTTTTAAAGAAGGACATTGTTTAATCTCAAAATGATCATTTATACTAATTCTTTCTTTAATTAGGGTCTACCATTTAAATGAATATATCAAAACCTATGAAAAATACAAGAGCAAAACATATTGAGTAGTTCTGGAAAAATTGCATAGCAAATGGCATAAATGTGCGTCAAACTGTATGTCGATACCAGCTCTCCATGACCCTGTACAATGACAATGAAGTAACCTAACCTAATATTATTCTTTTATGTTCCTTTACCTTCAACTCAACTCCCCTAAAAGAAACCCTATCTGGAGTTGACAGGGTCATGTGGCTAATCATGAGTTTTGAGTGTGTCCAGCCAGGCAGCCAATTTCAAATAGAATTTATAAAAGAGTATTACATTATCTGCTTATGTCATGAATGTCCTGAGAATTTTGTCAACATGTCGCATACAAATTAAAATAACTTGCGGGATTCCTTTTTGCCATGTTTTTTTTTTTTGTTGGAATCTTCGGCCAAGCTATCTCAGACAAAGTCTTCAAACTTATCCCAGTAGCAACTTTATTTTTTTTGTTTTTTTTTGTTGGGGGGGGGGGTGACAGGGTATGTGGAAATCATTTTTTTTAGGGGGATCACATCAATATTCCCTTGGATTGTAAGCTAAATGATTTGACCATTGGTGGTGGGGGGGGGGTGTAAATAGTTGTTTGGTTTCTTCTGCTAGTCCAAGCAATTTCCTTTCAGTTTTGATACATTTAATTCGCAATAGAAAGTCGAGGGCAAACTCCAAATCTAAATAATATAGCTTTAGATGACATTTATTTAAAGGTGGGTTACCCGATCAACAACCTGGTCCCGAGATTTTGGTATCAGAGTGCATAACAAGTTATTTTTCTCATCCCTGGCAGTGAATTTTAGGTCGCCAGGAACTTTTCCTTTGATTTATGAACAAATCGCTCACAAGGGTGTATACCACATTTATTAACACGCACTGCCAATTTAGTACCCATTTTTGCTTAAACTACTGACAAAGCCCCCGGCTGGGGCCTTTAACTCAAAATTTGTAATATCCGGGATGTTTTTTTGGTGTATACTTCCATGTGAATGATCATAAAACACATATGAAAATTTGGATCATGATCGGTCCCCACAGTCTGAAAAATGGGTATGAAACATCACCAGCCTAGGCCCTATTGCCACCGCTCAAACATAGAATAGTTAAAGCCACTATCAGTGATTGCTAAATCAGAAAATTGAAAAGAACATCATCAAAAAATCAGATTTTTGCATGTCACTATCAGTGATTTGCTAACTCAGAAAATTGAAAAAAATCATCAAGATTTTTGCATGTCTTAACAGTACAGGTACCCTAACATACCCTGCCATGATAAGGCCGAAGCAATAATAACAAAATCGATATTTTACAGTTCTTATTTCATAACGGACACTTCTACAACACGTATATATTGAACTGGAGAGTCATATCTTTGACACTGCCGTTTTCCTTCCTTTTCTATCGATTCTTTAGTTGTAATGAGGATTATACAGAATATATCCTTCATTCACTTTAAGCTATTTCTGCAAATTGAAAATATTTTGTCTCATCCGGAATGATCACTGATAGTGTCTTTAAAGGAAATATGTCAAGATTTTTGTCAAGCTCATTTTGCTTACATCATAAAATATATTACATACATCAACGAATTCCCGAAAAAATAATACACCCTTTGATTTTTAAAATTAACAAAATAAGGCATTTTATTTTTGCTTTGTTGAACATACAAAGAAAACAGGGGGATTTTTCGCCACGGCTTCATTGATCAAAGCGCCCAATTTTGCGCTCCTCGTGACGTCAACGTGATGACCAAAACATCGTGTTGACTCGATTGTTATTGCTGACACTGTAATATTGATGGATTAATGAAATTTAATAATAAATGTGAAAATAAGTTACAGAATGACATATTTTGGTTTCATTTCGTTGTGTTTTATTATTATTGATATAAAAACATCGATCGCAGTTATAGTAAAGTGGCAACACTGCGATATGGTCACAACGACGTAAATATGGATGGTCATCACTTTTGACGTCACCATTTGCCTGCGATGTGGTAACAAGATTTGCCGGAATCGTTTTCGAGTAAGCTATTGGGCGGAATAATTAAAGGGCAAAATACCTCACAAATGTGGACAATTTTTCCAACTTTTTTTGATTATATGTAATCTAAACGTTACTTAGCTTTTCCATCCATAACAAAATTTTTTTCCCAAATATTCAGAATCATGACCATATCTATCCTATATCCTGGATCTAGATCTAGATGGGTACTGCACAACACTCCTGGTGGGGGCTTAATGTATTTGGCGCAGGCCGCAGGCACGGTTGCAGGTGTGGGCGCGGGCATAAATGCGGGATTCTAATATTAATATTGTAGGCTTGTTGCATCTAAAACCATGTTTTTTTTATGGGCATGCCTGGAACACCACAAATGGCCATTTCTGTCAAATTGTCAAAATATTGATTTTTAAACAAAAAGTGGACACTTTGGAAGTTTCCCTGAAGGTTTTTGGATGGTTTCCAGTGTTTTTTTGGCCTGCTTTGTGGTTTCCAAAATGGTGATGAGCACTACCTGGAACCCAAATTGGAAATTTCTGTCAAAAATGGTCAAAATAATGATTTTCTAAACAAAAAGTGGACAATTTGAAGTTTCCCGGAAGCGTTTTTTTGGTGGTTCCCAGTGTTTTGAGCCTGCTGTGTGTTTCAAAAAAGATTCTGATACATGCCCAGGTTTCTGTAACAAAAATACAAAAATTATTCCACAAGATAGCCTAATCCATACTACTCTTTGATTAAGTTTAAAATCCATGGACTGATAACGTTAGGCTCGAAAGAAGGAGGTCTTTTAGGCTAGTTCAGTATCCCAATTTAGATGTCTTTCGCAAGTCTGGGTGGACATACATGTAGAATTACACCGTGGGAAAATTCCCAAGCAATACTTCCCACACCGCAGACCCCACAGAGATGCAAAGTGAGAATCTGAGCCGAATACATTAAGCCTTGTATGGTATGCGTTGACTAAAAACATGTTTTTGTTATTAGGGATGGAGCGACATAGGTGATTTAGGCTTATTGGTGTTTTTGCCTTGTACCCACCCAGGATTCCCACCCCCCCCGGGGCCTTTTTAGGGTGTGGTGGTGGTCTGGGAGTCTCGTAGAAGGTTTTGGAGTAGTTTGAAACATTTCGACTAATTTGGGGATACCCAAAACTGGCCATTGGCCACTTAGTTTGGATTTTTTACCGAGAGTATCCCATATCGGATCTAGAAAAAGTTCGGGAGGATCTACTAATGTGTTTAAGCCCCTTCCCTTCAACGAAAGTGGGTGAATTCGGATCTTGTAGGGCTTCTGGCATTTTCTGGTTGTGGTTGGCCCAGGGGGCCATTTTAGGGTTCGGGAAGAAAGGTGGGGATCTCTTCCCTGAGTTAGGACAAGCGAGGCCACAGAATCTCAACATCAAGTTGCAGCCATTCCAGCACGACCCTTTGATCCCCCTTCCCCGAGGACGTAACCCGAGCGGCCACCTAGAAAGGGGGTCTGAGAGTGAGTAATTACCCCATATGATGTTTGTTCTGTCGTCCACAGCCTCACAAGGACACTAAACTGGATTGTGCTTAAAGAAAAGATTTCACGTTACAAACCACAAATTGGCTATATCATGCCATGGCTTATGCAGTGGTGTAATTTGTGTGCACTCTTGCACGCCCGTACCATTGTACTGTAGACTTGATATAAACAACAAGATTGACATTCATTCATAGTGATCCCAAGATTGATTGGGGGTGAGAAAAATACTCCTTACATCTTCCTTTGTTCTCATGTCCATAATAACACAGGAATCTGAAACTATGTGCACATATTTCCCATTTCTCCTGGCTTTTAATGATATTGAACATTAAAAATTGTTCTAAGGATGCTTTGGATGTTGTGGTGGTATCATGTCTATGTGATTCTAGGTAAGTGGACTCATATTTTATTTTAATTTAGGAATGCATGTAAACAATGACATCTGGTGTCACACTGACTAATGGGGATGTGTGCAGTGGTTTTCAATACACCTTCCTCTGTTGTTAGTGGGTTATATCCCACTAACACAGATTCGATCTGTGTAGAGAGTGAGTAGGGAGAGTCCCCACCCTCCTGAACCAAATAGGGCCTCTAGTTCTGCTAAGCATAACTCAACATTATGTCTTTAACAGGTTGCATTTCACGGATGTGAAGTCTGCTAAAAACCCCATGGAATACCTTTCCCCCGGTGTTACAGCATGACCCAGGCCATTTCATAAGAGCCAACTTTGCAGACTACAGATAGTAGAAGACCAGCTGTAGACTCCGTGACCAAACTCTGGAGAACAAAGATTTGAAGGAGTCTTGGGGTTCCCTGATCGATGTTGAAGGTTTTTGACTTGGGCTAGCCGCTTCAATGTTGCCGCATTTTGGGGAAGGGGCCACCAAACCAAAGTAACACGGGGGTAAAAAATGAAACGTCGCAATGGAATTAAAGATGTCAAATTACTCGCCGTATAGACAGAATCTAAAAATGTATAGTTTGTTATAGATCCGACTTCAAATGAGTACGCTATGGCCAAAAATGTCCAAAGTCAATTGCCTTTCAGTCAAGGCAAATGTGTTAATGTACGATTTTAACGAGTAAGTGTCTAATTATATGTTTTTTGTTTTTTTTTTTTTTTTTTTTTTAACTTTTAATAGTTCAAATGTTATTATTGTCCTTGAAATGCAAAATGGCCTGAAATAGCCACCATTGAAAATTCTGATGTTGTACTGGCATTTTAAAATAAAAGCTTTCTATCAAAAAATATCCCCATCTGATGAAAGGAAACAAAGGATTAAGCTGAAACTGTTTCTTTAGTACAAAAATTGTAAAAATTTCTTTATGTCTTCTTAGTTCCTATAGGAGCAAATAGGAAATTCAGCCTGGTTTTGAGACAAAATACCTTTGTTTCATTTAAGTTATTTCTATTGAGTGTTTGATCTGATGAATCACTACATATGACCAGAAAATATGGATGACCTTGAAATCTCTAGTGCACCTTTAATCTTGTTGATTGAGGTGACTTATGATGGCTGTTTGAATTGCCTGTGGTCTGTGGATCTAATAATGTTAAGGTCATGAGCATGAATTGGGGTATACTCTAAACGGTGGAGGCGTTACATTTTAAAACATTGTCATCACATTTTTCCTGTAGGCATGGAACTGAGCATGGTATCAATGGGCTCGTTGATAGTCTCATTTTGTAGGTAATTTATCTGACAACACTTGTGCTAAAATTTCGTGGTGTTATTTTTTTTGGTTCCCCCCCCCCACCCACCACCCCGCCCCCCCCCGGGGGGGCCACAATAAACAAATAAAAAAAATACAAAAACAAAACAAAAACAAACTGTTTTTTAAAAAAAAAAAAAAAAAAATCAACAAAAAAAAAAAAAACAAAAACCAAAAAGCAACACATAAAAACAAAACAAAAAAAACAAAAAACAAAAAAAAAAAAAAAAACCAAAAAAACAACCAAAAAAAAACAAAACACACACAAAAAAAACCAAAAACAAAAACAAAAACAAAAACAAAAAACCGGGGGGGGGGGGGGGGGGGGTCGGGGGGGGGGGGGGGGGGGGGGGGGGGGGGGGGGGGGGGGGGGGGGGGGGGGGGGGGGGGGTTTTTTCAAATAAAAAAAAAATACTTTTTTCACAAAACCAGTTTTTGACGTGACGTAGTAGTAGTGTATGGGGTGGAGGGATCCTACGGTGGAGGATCCTACGTATACGGTGGAGACATGTAGTAAGGTATAGGGAAATTTGGACATTTTGCAATTTATTGTTGTGTATTTTGCTATGTATCGTCATAACCCAGTGTGGTACTGAAGTGCTATACAGCATTGTTGTAAAAAGGTCAACTGGCCTTCAAAATTAATATAACTTGTAGGAATTAAAATATTATAATGAATGAGACTCGATTAATTAAACGTAAACCATTTAAATGTAAAATGTAATTAAAACAGACCGTGCTCCATTTTGTGTTTGCTGGCACCAAATTTCCGCGGAAAAAGGTTATTTTCATTTAATTTATTTTGCTCTTCATTATATATGTTACAGTTTGCTGTCGGTAGAAAGATGTCATGACATGAATTAATTACACGTTAGGTGCACAGTGACCACCATAGTTCTAGTTTATGTTATCAGATGGTTTTGGTTGTCAGATGGATTGGTAAAGGTAAAAAAAATCAATGTAGGAAGTTATAGACAGCAGTCCATATGCCAGGGAATTAAAAATGTACAGTGCATTAATTACATATATGCACAGAGATTCAATTTTATCAAAGCTTGTTAGACATTACCGATACTATAATTGTTGAGTAAAGAGGTTAGTGCCACCTGTAGGGGGGTTTATGTTAAGTACAAGCAACACTCTACTATGACATTAAAGGTAATGGCAAATGCACTCTTAAAATCTGGGGGCGCAACATAGCCGACAATGTAGCATTTACAATTAGTTGGCATGTCTTGGGTTTGGCATCCACAAATTTGGGGGGGGGGGGGGGGGCATCACCGTATGTGACAATTGACAATTTTGCTGGTTTTATTTTACATTTACTCGTTTTGTTTAGCGAACTCAAGAAACCATTAGGAATGCTACAAATGTGAAAAAAGCATGCAATTGAGTAGACATTATTATTGTAATTTTAGTGTGCTTTTTTTACCACCCAGTATGTCGGTTTGGACAAGAAAATTTTGTAGTACAAGTTTGCATTGTTGAAAGCCCTGGGAGTGTTCTGCTGCACATCTTCAGTTGTTGATTGAAAATATGCAGAGGGTAGAATCTAAACAAAGCAATCAAATCACACACTTTTGTACCAATTTATTTTTGTACACCCATATGACTTTACGACACCCTGTATTACGATCAAAAGTTAGGACATTGTATTCCTAAACCAATCTAGCTTTAAAAATATATATACTTTTGTTTGTGTCTGACACTGCGTTATTAGATACCTGCATTTGACTGGGAAAGCATGCATACTTTCTATTTAGAGTAGTAACGCAAAAGGCCCCCAATTCATGGCGCATGACCTTAAAGGGGATCGGCCCGATTTAAGGATAATGAAGTTTTCATCTTGATCTAGATTGGCCTGCCACCCCAAACCTCCATCTGTAAAGTTCGCGCGATATTTCAATCGTTTGAGGTGAGAGCTACAAAATATTGTAAGCCCATAGCGTTACTGTGTTAAAATTAATATGGCGACCAAAATGGGCAACATTTGTGTCATAACTTCCAAACAAACATCCGTTGGCCCTAAGATTTCACAGGGTAATGAGAAAAATAGTAGTTTCTCTGAACCAAATGTGGGTACAACATACCGGGGAAAATCTGGCGCGCCCCTTCTGGGGACCACCCCTCGAGGCGACCGTAGCCCCGCCCTCGGGCCATGGACTTTTAACGTCAAAGATATAGAAAGGACATACGAGCAAGGGGCTAGGACTTTGACTTGATAATATGTCTATGTAAATCGTGCTATTTTCACCTGTAAAAAACTGTAATTTGTATGCTGGTTTTCAGGAAAATTTGTTATTAAACACAAAAATAATGGATATTAATGTTGTGGTTTGTTGCAACCGGTGGTAAAGGCCAGGGAACAAAGTAGAAAATGGTTACTTTGCTGATGTTTGAGTTATTAATAACCATAGTCTAAAAAAATCGATTTTGACAAAAAAATACCTAAAAAACAAGGACATTTTTGGGGAAACATGCAATAAAGCCAACAAAGCTTTGGAGGACATATGCGCCAACTTTGGGTTGACGAAAACTCATATGCTTTGGCCATCCGAAAAAAATCTTAGTTGACTCCAGGAAGCGCTGCCACTGTGCCGGTTGGCAAAAATGCCTTTTTGCTCAAAAATTGGCCTAAAAGGGCCCAAAAATGGGCAAATTGGACCAAATTTTTCCTATAATTTCATTTTTTTTACCCCTTAATGGTGGAATTTTCACTTCAAATTTTACAGTGATGAAGATAATGATGCACTGGATAAATTGACCAAATATGGCACCAAAAGATCAATTTTACAATGTTTTTGTGTGGTGGCAACATTATTCTCATTCGAGTTTCACACAGTATTCTATGGATAGGCCTATATAATTTCAACACAACCTCACAGTCTTTATTTTGAGTAACTTTCCTTAGAAATGTCTACAATCACAATTGTGGTGCCCCCTCAAATATTTCTAATAAGTGTATCTTTCCAATAGCAATACCTTTAACAGATTTAATCATTTTCCAAATTTCATTCCTGCCCTGTCCCTAAAGTTAGTCTAGACTCGATTCTCCTGGACTCGATAATGAATCAAATTTGACACAAATATGAATATGAAAAAGAAAAAACATAAAAACAATAAAACAAATAAACAAAATCAAAACAAGAAAACTAAACAAAACCAGTTGCAGGACCTCTTATATCCGCCCCATACAAGAATAACCATATCATGAATGCTATACTCATAATTAGAAAGATATCAGTAACTTCCCACAATGCCTTGCTTCCAATTGAGATTTTTGTACAGTAGTCATGTGAATCGTTACGGTTAAGATGAAACATTCTTAAGATATGTCCCCGTTTAATCGCGTATTTAAGTTTTCATCTTGATCGAAAGGCCTTCCTGCACAATCACCCTCAAACTTATCTATCTGTACCGTTCGTCGCACCGATATTTCAACCCGTTTTGATGTGAGAGCTTATAATATCCAAACCAAACATCCTTTAGCCCGAAGATTTCACAGGGTAAATGAGAAAAATAGTAGCTTTCTTCTGATACCAAAATGTTGACCACTTCCGGTAAAATCTGGGGTCCCTGGGGACGAGGCTAGGGATGAATTTAGTATTCTGCCACCACTTAAAATTTGGCACCTTTAACATGCAGTTTATTCCGTTAACTTTGCCAAATTCGTAGCCTGTGGCAGAATACTAAATTCTTTCCCGAGGCTATTATTAGCGATCGGGCCATGGACCTTTTTGAATAACTTTAAAATGCAAGTTTGTGATCAATACTGTTAATTTAGCTAACGAATCACATCAGTACCTGTACAAAAAACTCCATTGGAAGCATTGCATTATGGGAAGCTACTGATATCTTCTCTTCTAAATTACTAAGATACTCATACTGCATGACTGGTTCAGTGGTTGCAGAATTCGACTACTCTACACCAGTAGCAGTAGTACAACTATAGTATAACATCATGTCATGCATGTTGTGGAGACGAGTGACACACTGACTGACCTACCTTGCCCTTTTCAATTGCTGTTAAAAGGAATTGTCTCTCAACGTTCGACAAGGGAACATCCCTCATTATGACGCTAATGTTTTATACAACGAATGTAAGTAACTGCGCTTCTGTGTCTTTACAGAGCGTTGAAGAATTTTACCGCAGAGTTTTCCTGCAAAATTCAACAACGTTGACATCTGCTGCATGTGTATATCTAGTGTTACTAGGATTTGTTTTATAATATTTTGATATGATCTAATGAGACGGATTTTCATCAATCAGTGACAAGCTTTTGTATAGTTAAACGGCAAATTGATAAAGTTCATTAAAAGTAACTGGTAATTAAGACTGGTTAATGACTTATAAACAGTTATTTAATGTAGGTTTTTTCTATTTTAAAACCAGATATGTACGGCGCCCTCCATAAAACAGCTGATCAGCCCCTGGATCAGCCCAGGCAGCAGATCATATTGGCTTTTGTTGAGACTGATAGCGTATACACCACTTAGATGGTCAGCGAATTAACTCATGTCTTATCAAAGGCTTGCAATTGTATCACATCATTTACAGCTTGTAAACAGAGAGGTATGCCTTGCTTGGCTTGATTGCAAGTCTGCAATATTAATTCAGCCTTACATATAAAGTTAGCTCGAACACGTCGTACGCCTGGGCTACTCCCAATATCAACGGAGTGTCCTATTTAGAGTAACCCTCGAACTAAGAATAAAGTGGGGGTCTATGCCATAAAAATATGCAATTATCTATACTTTGTTCGCTCTCAAGTTTGAGGGTGACGTCATTAACGCGTTTCTTTCTCTGCAATAGCTCTAAAGCGTTCGAATTTGCGCCTTTTGTTTGCGTGCGTAGTGTGCTGCCATTCAGGGGCGGATCCAGGATTTGGAAAAGTCAACATTACTGGGGGGGGGCTAAAGGCTTTAAAAACAACTTGTCCAAATGTGCTAATTTTGCACGAAATTTGCAGAATTACCGGAGGCGCGAGCCTCTCCGCCCCCTCCCTGGATCTGTGTGCCTAATTTAAAGGCCGCACGTGTTGCTTTTAAACGTTCTAGAGTGCGAAACCTAACACGGGCCGTGGTGTCGTCCCTCAAACATTGAGATCGAATAGATTTTAATCCAAGAGCTGAAGGTTTCGTTTAAATCTGAAGAATCACTATTTTTCAAAGGTTGTTTTATCCGAAAATTTGTTATTCGAAGGTTTATCCAAAGAGTCATTTCAGAAGTTATTAAAATCCGAAGGTGGGTTAATACCGAAGTTTCGTTTATCGAAAAGAAAGCAGGTATGTTTTTTATCCAAATTTAAATATTGGCTTATACACAGGGCCAGTAATAACTATTAGTTCTGCATGATGATAACCTTTTTGTCTTTCTTCATTTTTACATTTGGTACTGTATATCAGCTAACGTAAAGGTTATGCCGCTGCACATGGACTGGTATCAACAATAAGCAAATGCAAATTTTAAAAGTCTCTGAATCCTCAAGATTTTTCAACTTCCTCAAACAGCTCTGTAGCATCTTACAATACTACAGAACAAGAATAACACATTGTTTTCACCAAACGGCGAAAAAAAAAGTACTAATTGGATGAGTTTTCAACGCAGAATTATTAACTCCCTAAAACTGTTCATGAGTGAGAGTGGTTGCCGTTTCGGAGTTTGCGGGTCAAAGGTCAAACACACGTTCTTTGTTGGTCAACAAAACAAGTGTGGATTTTGTTCTGTAGTATTGTAAGATCCTGTTGAGGTAAGTGAGTTTGAAAAAATCTTGACGATGATATACGAGAAGGTCCAAAATGTTAAAGATGAATGAAAGACAAAAAGGTTATGCTCAGCAGAACTAGTAATAACTATAAGCCCTCTCGGGTTGTCCATTACTGGCCTAGCATATCATATTCAGCACCTGTTCATCTTGGACAGTTTATAATCGATACTTCATGTATTACGTACTATATATAATATACTGTAGTATATACCTCATCTTCTAGGGATCCCTGTCATCGATTGGTTAAAAGTGGGCTTATTAACTAGCTTCACGAATTGAAGCAAAAATGAACTATGCCCTGGGAGAGCGGGCATAGTTCATTAACTATGCCCTGGACACCTACTTTCCCAGCGTAAAAGACGGTCGTACGAACTATTCATCCGAATTATGAGGTGTACATTTGAAGCTGGTGTACGAGATGAATATAGGGAGACCGTCTTTGGGTTTACTTGTATGTGGGTTAGTCTGTGCTGTAGTGTAGTCTGATCAAACCGGGGAGACAAACAATAGCAGTGAATGGCTGAATCCGGCAGCATCATTAGGCCTATGTCTAGTCCGAGGGGCTCGGACTATACACTCCATATTCGATCTAGGCCTGTTCATGCTTTTAGGTTGTTGTTACTACGGCTCGTACTTGAAACCTACCCCCTCTGATGTTGTTTGACAGCGACCCTTTCCATAGCGCCAATCGGCGTCGCGCTGTGGTTTTTGAGAACTTTAAATGGCTGGGCCCATGGGCGTCGGCACTTCGTTTGACGGGTCCGCTGGCAAAATGGATTTTTACTACTAACCGTGATAAGGCACCTAATCCCAAATTTTGGCTAATCAAGAGACCACAGTGGTGTATAGTGATTGTAACAGAAATATAGTTGGAATTATCACATTTAGTCGTTAATGTTGTGTGTGTTTTCATCGTATTAGGGAAATGCTTGTATTGTAGCGGTGAAATTCTCAAACCATAGACCATAGATAGACTGCATAGGTGACTTCCTCCTAGAGTTGTAGATGAAGATATGAAAGGATCAGGATTCCAGCTCATACCAAACGGCAGGTAAAATCACCGTTAAATGCGAGGATTATAAATAATTTGACACCAATGACGGCCATCTGCAGGCCGTGGAAAATTGTTGAATTTCGGAGCTGCAGGTGCCAAGTAAATTGTACACATCTTGCCGACAAAAAAAATGGCAAGAAGTGATTTGGCGGTGTCCGTTTGGTGGGACTCCAACATCACTGTCGCTCTTGTCCCCCCACGCCGAACAGTTCGGAACGGGGACTAATAAAATGATGCAGGCGTCCGTTCCCCGTCCTTGCCGTTCGCTCCCGTCCGTTCGTCCGTCCCTTCTGTGACAAATGTTAACCCATTTTGTATACCATTTATCGGTAGTTCCATAAGGGCACAAGATGTACTTGGTGAAGAATCGGGTTTGATGATTTCTCGACCTTATTAGTCGTGCGTAAAATAATGCTAATTAAGAATCTAATTGCATAATTTAATGAAATTTCCTCAAGCCTGGTCCAAATTGGTTCTGGAGTTCCTTCCGGCGTAATAATGATGCAACTTGTTGGAAGGAAGCTGGCTGAAGAGTTTTCGACATGATTAGATTTTTGCCTTATTTCGGGGAAATTGATATGAAATGAGCCTACTTATAATGCAAAATCAGCGTCATGGCTATATTTTTTGAAACGGTACATTGGATACTCTAAATTCCCCTGCACTGCATAATACCTCTCATGGGGCATAATCTCTTTTGCAATTTTAAAGTATTTGATAATGCGGTCTTAAGTCTGGCAAATGTGCGTAATTAAATATGCGCAATTGCTGTACATGTATCTCTGAAACAGACATCATAATAGGCAAATGCCTTCGCTACATAGACTACTATGCTATGGGAGGGGGGAGGGGGTGGGTGGTGGGGAGGGGTTTGGTGTGTTGGGTAGGTGTTTGGGAGGGGGTTTCGGGTGTTGGGGAGGGTTTTCGGTGTTGGTATAGTGATTGGGGTGTTGGGGAGGGGTGGGGTGTTGCGTGGTGTTGGGGATGGGTTTGGGTATTGTGGGGTGTTGGGTAGAGGCTGGTATTGCGGGGTGTTGGGGAGGGCCTGGGTTGTGGTTGGCAGATGTGGCGGCGATGAGGGTTTGGCTGAGCGGGTGGGTTTGGGGAAGGGGAATGCGGTTGCGGGGTGTTTGGGGAAAGGGGAGGTTGTTATAGGGTAATTGGGTTAGGTTTTGGTGTTAGGGGTGTTAAGGAGGGGGTCTGGTGTTCGGGGGTGTTGTGGAGGAAGGGTGGGGGAGTTGTGGGTGTTGGGTGAGGGCTGGGTTTTTTGTTGCGGGTGTTGGGGAGGGGGGGAGTGTTTGCAGGTATTGGGGAGGGGTTAGGGTAGGGTTCATTATTACATGTTAGTGATCGCGAAATTTGGCGGGGACGTATTTTACACATCGCGTACATACGAGTTCGCCTTTGTTCTAGACAATTTTTGGACCCTAAAGGTTACACAAAATGTTAAACCAAATGCATGCCCCGCATGACAACATGGCCTACGCTCATGAGCTACACATGATATAGGCCTGTGGTGCATCCCTGGCTTAGAATGTTCTTTAACCAAATCAGATTACAAAAATCTCAGTTATTCGGGTATATACAACAAATAGTGGACTGCTTTTATCGGAGCATGGTTGAACCATAGGCCCTCTTGATCTCGAAACCGTGCCCCTCGGCTTACGCCTCGGGGCATAGTATGGTTTCGAGATCCCCTTGGGCATATAGTTTTTCACCAGCCCCTCATAGCATCAATATTTGTATATTATCATTCCTGTCCCCGGTACGATTGTTATGCTGAATAATTTGAAACCTTTTTGATCAATGAACCTTTGGAGTTAATGGATAATTCACTTTCGGAATATCACACCTTCGGAATAAAGAATCAATGTTTGCGGATTATACCAAACCTTCGAATAACTCTTTCGTAGTATAGGGATTTCATGTGGTTGATTAACCAACCTTAGGATCAACGAACATAAGGAACATAAGCCGATAAATTGACAGGAGGCGATTTTTTTAGTATCCAATATTTCTTCCATTTTGCACTGCTTGGATTTGTTTTAGAACACCTATGGCCTACCATAATGTTTTCAAAGGTTTAAATTGGATCATTTCAATCAAGAGTAAAAAAGAAAAGCAAAAGCTGTGTTGTGACTTGCCTGCTATTAGAAATCGTCCCTAGAAAAAGCATGGTTTGATTTATGTTGTTGGCCACAACCGAAAATACTAAATCATCCATTAGTATGGCCTGAGTTCAAACATAGTTTTTAGTTTGATTTTTTTTTTACTTGTTTGTCCAAAACCTTCAAAACTTTCTCAGTAAGCGTTGTCATATATACCGATCAAAAATAATGCAATTGGAGAAATTTGTAACCCTCAACAAATCTCCTCCTGTCCTTTTCAGCAATCATATAGTCGGTAAAGTCTGAGCATGTGCTTTGTAGACACTAATAAACAAATTAAATTGTTAGCCATTCTTAATTCCCTGTCATGATTTGATAAGTCGAAAATTGACAAATTGGATATTTTAGTCATTACTGTCCTTAAGGACACTTATGACAACATGTTAATTGAATGGAGATTCTGTTACGATTTCAAATTGCCCAGGACTAGTGTATCGATATTGCAAGATTGGGAATATCGCCCAGGTTACCCGGGTTACTAAAAGATGGCTGTCTTGTTTGCAGAATGATAAAACGTTGAGGTGAATTTCTTTACTTTTACCAGCGTCTAGCCTCCATTAATAGGATTTATATATCATGGACAGACATTTAACATGGTGTCAGTTAACTGAACCTAACACCTAACGCCGTCTACAACTTAGGCAGCAATAATCCGATAAAATCGCCGCTTCCATACTTCTTTTTTCGTTCGGTCTTAACTTCAGCGTAACAGTGAACAATACAGCGTTTATCGATTGAATGACTTTTCCAAACGGTTTGTTCACATTGCTTCAGACCGTCGTAAATTCGCTCACTGACCCTGTTGTTGATAAATGTAAATCTAAGTTTGAACACTTAGTACAGGAACCTTTACGTCGTTTTTTTACATTGGTCGTCGGCACGACGTAAAAGGCCAATAAGGCATTGAAAAGGCCGTAGCAATCAAGCACTGTGACTTAAGTATAGAACTTGTCGACGCAGTGCTGCGTCGAAGTCAATTACGCTAAGAAAATAACCCTAATGGCCGCAGTATTTTTCATGCACCTACTTGTACTGTTATTTATCTCCTGCAATCTGTTCTTCGATGAAAATAATATTAAGTCTGTATTTTGGAGATATTCTTGTCAGATTCGTGGTACAAACGATTTGACCTGTGTAATGTCCGTCCATACTAACAATGAGGGTGATTCGTAAATGTGAAATGCAAAGATTGATAATGACTCATCCGACATGCCCCGAAATTTAAGTATGACTCCGTTGTACTAGAAATTAACAGACAAGGTTTACAGCTTAGTCAAGGTTCAATGCCTAATTAATTA
>JAMKCH010013161.1:0-26113 GCA_023653785.1 Ophioderma brevispina
CTGTTCGAGGATGGCGTGCAAGGGTTTGACCATGATTACGACCTGTTCGAGGACGACCTACGCGGTTTCGACCTTTGAATTATGACCCTGATATTCCCTCATACCCAGTGCTATGCAAATTATGCACTGATCACGCGCGATTGAGCCACTCAGCATCGGCGACTGTTGTGTTGTCAAGGAGCACTGCCACCGAATCATGCACCGGCCAGTGCAGTGCTAGTTCTGCTAAGCATAACTCCAGGCCCCTGACAGTGACTCAGCAAATTGGTGACTGCCACAGAGCGCCGCCATTGGACGATGGCGGCAAACTTATTTGATATGCTATCTGCTACGTCATCGTCAGTGCATCGGACATACATGTAGCATACCTGGTTGCTGTGTGCCCATTGCATTATGGGGCCGTTGTTATGTCCCTTAGCTGTCGAAGCTCTGATAATATTCCCAACCGCGGAAGCTCCAAACGGAGTGTGATGAATGATCGTGAAAATCTGATTACGGGAATCGGCAGACAGCCACAGTCAATTCCCATTGATTGTTGTTCCCTGATAACTCCACATTATGTCTTTAACATGTTGTCATTAACGGATGTGGAGTTATGCAAAAACACATGGAATACCTTTCCCCTGTTACCAGCATGAGCAGGTCATTTCAAAGAGCCAATTTAGCAGACTGCATATGAACAAGATATCAAAATCAATTCAGAATCGAGTTGATATATGTTCCTTAGATAATAAATTACCTTTTGAAATAGTTTTGTCTAAAAACAGTGCGAAATCCATCATTCTTCGGAGAAACAACCTTTCTCATGCAGGACTCGTAAGAGTGATTGTAGTCGCAATCTTCTTCAAAATTTTTAATCTCTAATTCTTTAAAGTTTTTTTCACATAATGTCATCGCATTATATGGAATCTCAAGTTGTGTTTGATAGTGAAAACAGGTATATCGTACATTTGGAGGATTTTGAGATTGACAGAGTTGAGGTACGTAACAGGGAAAAGGAATTCCATGTGGTTTTGCATAACTCCACATCCGTTAATGACAACATGTTAGAGACATAATGTGGAGTTATGCTTAGCAGAACTACGGCCAGTGCGCGTTACGCTAGCGGAACGCACTACACGCTTAAAATACACTTATTTTGTAAAAAGGAATGGTGGCTTTTACTTTAAATTTAATTTAATGTTACAGACACAATGGCCGGGAGCGGACTGATGTCACATCGCTTCACCGCGGTGAAAACAAACCAAGGAAAGCCCAGGGAATCTCCGTATCGCGGTGAAAACAAAGTGCGCAAAATCAAAAGTACGATCACTGCACATCGCGTGACACTACGCTTTCACTCAGCGCGTATCGAATGATTTGTTTTTACGCACATTGTTGCTAAGCTTATTTTTGCCAGATGCCCGGATGTCTGCTTCCGGCTATAGCCCGAGATTTCGGTCCTCAACAAAACTTTGACTTTTGCTGTCGTTATGGTTGTCTTGTTAAGGCCCGACTCGGGCCTAGAACAGTCATTTTACATGGAGGTGTGGCGATCACTCATAAGAGAAGATTTCAGTAGCTTCCCACAATGCATTGCTTCCAATGGAGGTTTTTGTACAGCTACGCACTTCTGATGTGAATCGTTAGAGATGAAACATGGCTAAATTGACAGTATTGATCACAAACTTCCACTTTAAGAATGTTTCATCTCTAACGATTCACATGACTACCTGTACAAAAACTTCCATTGGAAGCAATGCATTGTGGGAAACTACTGATATCTTC
The DNA here is from genome assembly GCA_023653785.1 of Ophioderma brevispina. Taxonomy (NCBI): domain Eukaryota; kingdom Metazoa; phylum Echinodermata; class Ophiuroidea; order Amphilepidida; family Ophiodermatidae; genus Ophioderma; species Ophioderma brevispina. The sequence continues at coordinate 1,768 of JAMKCH010013161.1, forward strand.
TCTTGGCACTCATAGCCAGCCCGGTGGTTCGGGGGAAATTTCCCGGTAGGTGCAACAAATGTCCGGATCGCAAGCAAAAGTTTCCCGGTTGCAGGGCAAAAGAATCGGAAAAGGGGCTGATTTAACATGAATATCCGTGTTTTATTTCCCGATTTCCCCTCAAGATTTTTTTCAGAGGGGGCACTTTCCCCCCACCTGACTATGCCACCGTCCGAGGTATGGACGGACTAAAATGATATTGATAATATGGCGATCCTGTCGATGGGGTCCCTCGACAAATATAGGGTTAAATACTTCAACATCAAGTTTAATCTTTAGCATCTAGGTTAAATAGCTCCCCTAAATGCTTTTTGGATCCAAATCGTCTATCTATGAAGCCCAATTTATTCAAAAAAAGTAATTTACCTGCATTTTGGTCCACTTTCAACGGAAATCGGCATTGAAGCTAGCAGCCGCTGTCGAGAGTGGCTCTTATACCGAGCCTCGACACTCCCTCCCCTTGATGCATTTTGGGGTAGGGATGGGCAAATGTGAGGCTAAAATCTAATGCGTATGCAGCGCAAATACAGTGCGTATCCCGTTTATTGTACTGCGATCATTGACACGCTAGTCCACGCCGACTGTACGCGGTTCCATTTAAGGCTGACTCAGAGATTTCGAAATATATTTTTTTGTGTAGTGATTAAACATAGACAACTAGAACTAAAGACACTCACCTAAAATGCCCAATTCCAAAGTTAGAGATGAATCAGATTTTTCGTTTTCATGCAGTACACATTTATGTGCAGTATAACAGTGCATAGGATCCGGAATTTTTAAACAAAGTTGTGATTTTCTATATGAAGGACTTCGATTTGGGCTTAGTTATTTCACACAGTGATTATTATATGGACAAGCATTATGTAAAACACAATTTGTTTGAAAATTGAGGGCGCCCTTACCGGGAAATCTCTGAGTCAGCCTTTTACGCTCAACCAAAACAAATTTAGTTCTGTAATCGCCCCTACACCCTCGTAAAGATTTTCGGACTTTCGACCAATCAGAATAGCCCATTTGCATCATGTGATCGAATGTTTTCACCGATAGAAAATGGCGGATTGCTATGAAACCCTTGTTGTTCTTACCCCATAATTTCCCTCATAAATCAAAGCCCTGCCCTCCTTCCAACAATTTAACCTCCTTTTCTAGTAACGGATTTATAGCTACGTCGATACAGGTTGGTACAATAAAAATGGACTCATTTTTAGTGGTTTTTCGAGACAAAAACCTTGCTGAAAATCGATGTTTTTAGCACTTTTCAAAAATTGTCTTCACCTTGTTATTTTACCCCATAATTTCCCTCATAAATCGAAGCCCTGCCCTCCTTCCAACGATTTAACCTTGTTGGAAAAGCTTAACGGGAGCTATTTAACCTTGTCGGCTAGCTTAAATCTGATGGAAAAGTAATTTTTTCTTCCCTATATATGATCGTGGACCCCCAACGACAGGATCGCCGATAATATGACAAAGTTCTCTGCAACTTCTTGCAGAAATGTAGTTTTCTGGGGGTGTGGCCATTTTGTGAACCACTGACACACATGAGCCTGATGAATTCTACAGAATAAAGTGCACTTTATTCCGTAAAGTCTGCTGAATTCATCAGGGTCATGTGTGTCAGTGGGTCACAAAATGGCCACACCCGTTTTCTGGTTGTAGACAATGCCAACATCAATTTGTGAGTTGAAGCCAAATGCATCTGCAGAAATTTGACTCAACTCTCAACTGTTGAGTGGGCAGAGTGGTTTTAAAGGGATAACCAGGGATTTGCTAATCTGAAACATCGAAAAAATCATCAAAATTCATATTTTTGTATTCTTGTTACTAGCGTGGATATGCGAACATAACCTGCAAGTGGTTGGCTTGAAATCCGAGTATTAAAGACAAGGCGCTACTTTTTATCCAATTCTGTAATACGTGCGTATCAAAATTCCGACTTGAGATAAAAAAGCCTTTCCTGGTGAATATCACAGATTTTAAGCGTGATATTGTGCACCATGATCAATACAGTTTGGCCTCAAACAGAACAATATTGATCTGGTGTAAACCTTAATCAGCTGTTTAGTGTAGATTTTGAGATGCCGTCGCTGTATGCCTATTTGCGGAAGATGGTATGACAAATTTCCTCAAATACTTCATTTTTTCACTATTTGCTGGTTTGTTTTAAAGCAGTTACATGGAATTGTACACACTTATCCCTGATTTTTAAGTTAAAAAAAATGCATTTCCACATTTTTTTATTCTCTGGCATTATCGCTACTAATACTGGTACTAATCCCTTTAAACTAGCCATGGTGTCTTACATTTCTTAAATTTAAAGGCTTTGAATTATTTTGAAGGCTGCAGTTGATGTTATTTTAGCTAGGCAGTGGCAGTGCAGTGTTTTCCAGTCTTCAAAGATGAACTTTGTTGTAGGGAAAATGAGTCTTGGTAGCAGATCTTTTTGGTTCTTGGTGTTAGAAAGGCATGGTCATTGCTACGATGAGTGTGGTGTATGACTGGCATCGGAAACTTTAATTTGTGCCAGTACTTGGCGACCTGGCCCATAAAGATAATATGATCTTGTCTCGCATTAACATTTCAACCTTGCTGCCTGCCAACATATTCTGAAGTTGGTTCTGTCTCTGCAAACAACAGTAGTGTAACAGGGGGGCACATTGCCCCCCCAGAGCACTCTTACCGGGAAAATCAGCTCGACCTACCGTGAAACGGAAGGGAAGAAAGGAAGGAAAGAAAGAGAAAAAAAGAGGACAGGAGCAGGGCTCATGCTAAGGATTTTTATTTGTGTAGCAATTTTTGCAACAGCTCTTGCTTTGATCACATTGATAGTGCAAACGTATAGGGAAAAATTGCTAAACAATCTTAAAATTGCATAGCAAATGGCAGAAAATGTGAAGCAAACTGCTATGCTATACAAGTCGAGCCCTGGACAGGAGAGAGAAAGGGAAGGAGGGAGAGAAAGAGAAGGGAAAAGTGAATGAGAAGTAAATAATGAGTTTTCTGTGCGGGTGCCCAGCCTACCTCTCCCCTCCCCCCACCCCCTTCAGAATTTCGAACCGATATGGGTTGCGCTCGCTGGAAAATTGGCGCCTGAAAAATCTGGAAAACTTCTTGAGTCTTTTTGCCCGTGGTGGCTAGGTCTTGTTACGCCCCAGGCAACAATTTAAGAATCATGGTTATGTCATCCCGTGCATAATGTCAAAACAAGCAACTAATATAGTTTTAATCATGTAGGCCTGGCAATGCCAGATAGAACTTAAGACCGATATGCTATAGTATGAGGCTGGACTCATTTTTTTCTATTCATCCATTTTTATAAAATTACGAAATGATCCAACTAGTGCATTTTTTGTGCTCAAAAAGCCTGGAGACACCCCTATATTGCACATTAAAAATGTCGGTGCGCCCATGCCTATTAGCGGTCCATGCTAGCATCTGTACGCCCATCCTTGACGTCACTGGCAACCCACAATCCTTTGCTCTTGTTTGTGTCTCAGTTTGGGGCACCATGTGAAATTTTACGACTTGGGATATTTAAACATAATTTTTGTCCCCATTATCGCCGTTTTATTGGCGACTTGTTTTATATATCTCGCTGATACCCATCTACTTCCTTCCCCCCCCCTTCTTCTACGGGTCATCGGGTTTTGGAATGATGAATGTGTTGATGCAGTTTGAGAAGATTTCTCTAGTTTGGAATTCAGAAGATTCTTTTTCAAAGAAGACAGAATTCGGACCTGTAAGGTTAACATAAGTACAGATTATGTATTATCCCTTCCCATGGTTGCCCCGCGAGCCTCAGGGGCCATTTGTTTCGCGCTGCTCGGACTGAGGTATTAATTGGGCTTATTCCTTGGCCATGTTTAGCTCCCCCTATGTAAGTCCACGCCTAGACCGCCATGGCATGGTGGGGACATGTCCCTGTCTCGTGTCTGCTTCCCTTGCTTCAGTTTATATTTGTTCGTTCGCCCTTGTTGCTACCTCGCGGTGCAACCATGTATTTGTAGTTCCACGTGTATTTCCAGCTCGTTCCGATGAATCTCAAATTTTTCTCGTAAATTATTTTTTGGGGGGGTGTCTGTGTCTTCTGTCTCGTCTGTCTTGTCTCCCTCCATTGGGCCTTATTCTGTCTAACCCTTTGGAACTCCCTATTAATCGGGGCGGCCGGGGTTTCCTATTGATCTAACAACCGTATACAAGTATGTCTTACGTTTGATTTGCAGAATTATGACATCCTCCAATTCCACGGAGTCGCTACCAAGATGTTTGGGATGTAAGGAGTTCCTTCGAAAACAGACAGGACCCCCCGCGCATGAAACTGTGTGTAATGCAGAAACTGTTCTAGAGAAAGACCTTGTAATATACACAAGGGTTGGTCAGAATAAGGAGATTCGGAAGTTCTTTGATGAATTTGGACGGGTATATGGTTAAAGAAATTTAAAAGGAAAAAATGCCAAGGCAAGACCTCCATCTCGCCGTTCAGGGCATCTCCTCCGGGTCGTCCGCCGGTGACTTCTCCCACCCATCTGTCAACCTCAACCAAAGACAACTTCAAGAGCAGTCAAGTTCTACCTTTGATCTAGCTTCCAGGTTTAGTAACTCAGTGGCTGCATAGGCTATCAAACAGTTTTAGGGCAAGCTACGTCCCAGCCACACCTCAGTTACAGTGAAGATAAAGGGCCACTGATTGATGTAAATCCGGGTGGATTAATTGATTATTTTCGACTGGCTGGTCAATCCACTCCTTCCATTATAGTGAATTGGAAGAAAATTACAACGGTTGAAGTAGTCCGAACGTGCCGAAGCGCCTCAATTCAAGTGAAAGAAATCCAGCCAGGCCTATTTGACGGTTCTCTAACAACTCAAGTAATTTCAACGGCATTTCAGTCTTTTTCAACCGAAAGAAATTCTGCCTCAATCCGTGATGATTCACAATACTTGAGCGGTCAGACGGGCAAACTTATCTTCCGTGGTGTGAAACGTACACAACCTCAGTCCACTGGCGTCCTGGTGTGTAGTTGAGTTGTATGATAAAGAACTGAGGGCGACTCCCGTAGCGGCAGTGAATGAAGCTCAGTGGCTATTGTTAGACCTATTGATGCTGATAAAGGTTATGGTATAACGTACCGGGTACTCGTAAGACTGGCGGCTTTCCTATGGCTCAGTGGCCTTGCTTGATGAGTATAATAGAAGTACTTAATTAGGAATGATGATAATTCGATAGTCAGCTCTACCAGCTTGACGGCCCGTGCATCACGTCCCGTGATTATGACTCAATCCGCCGTTGCTGCCAGGGCCCGCCAACCGATTTTCCGATAGTATACCGACTGGTCATGATTGTATTATTTAGAGGAACATGAGACTTTTATGGTGATGGCGAGTTAGATATCTTTCGATGATGGACAAGCTTCCCTCCCCTCCTCGGCTCCGAAGAAACGTTAGAGTTGTTGAAGCAGAGGTGTATAACCGCTACAGGGAAAGCACTTTCTCCTCCTACTTTCCAATACTACAGTTGTTTCTCCGGTCTGCCGTCGCGTCCATCTAGTCATCTTCTTCGGGCCGTCTCCGAGTTCTCCTCCGGGTTGAATACCTCAAACTGTTTCCTCCACTGCTTCAACCGTCGGGTTGCCCATCGTGGTTCGTTGTTCTTCGGATAGAGATTATTCTACCACTACTCCATTGGGTCAAACCGTCAGGTCGTCGCCTATCTTCTTACTTCTTTCAGAGGGGTTTATTCCCGTCTACTTACCAGTCAAGTCAATCGATTAGCCATCGTCGTGCATCCGAAAGAGTTCTTCTCCCTCCGTATACTCATCTGGTACCAAAGGATAAGACCGATCTCTCTTCCTTCTAACTTCGCTCGTATTCCAGGGATCGCAGTCCGCTACGCAAGTCTTTTCCAGTGATACACCATAGACGGCAATCTACTGAGAGAAGTGTGAATTTAGACCATGATGTATAGATAGTCTTCTTCAGAGACGTTCCAGTCATCACAATCACAAGCGACTTGCTCCGTATAGGGACAGCTCGAAAGTTTAAGAAACTTTCTCCTCTCCGCCTCGGAAAGTCCATACAATTCGTAAGAGCAAAGACAAATCAAGATTCTCCTAAGCCTGACTAATCGAAGATCTAGGATTCGCCTTCAGGAGGTAGCTTTTCACGTCTAGGATCTAGGTCTATGATCGGAAGGATTCTTCTGGATCAAGACATAGTGAAAATATTCTTCTCAAAGACATAAGAATCCAGATCTTATTACGAGAGAAAGAAGCAGTGGCTATCTCCTCAGCGTCTAACCTTAGCCAGCAACGGTCCTCTAGTCAATTACATTGCCTCTTTTTGTGATTCTTCGAGAAAAGATCTAAGTTCGAGGATGTCCAGTCATTATTCTCTATCAAGGCCTAAAGATGATGATGATCTACCTACCAATCCTAGAGTTAAGAATCCAAACCGGTAAAAAAGAAAGTCTGCTTCACACAATGGTGTACTGAATCCTGAAGTCGTTACGACTGATTATATTGATAGGGTCTTATCCTCTCGTGACTTCTTACAGTGATCAACGTAACAATGAACCTACTCGATCCAGCTCCTTCTAGTAATACATCCAAGTTGAGGTCCCGAGGCTACTCACCAATACCGGCCTATGCTACCCCCTCATTGCACATCCTAGTCAAGGCACTTCCAGTCGCGCGCACTGGGGATAACTTGGGTAAAGACTCTGATTTGATTGAGGATACGAAATGAGAGAAGATTTCCCAGATTTATGGAGGCTCCTATTCCGATGTCGACTCTTTCCTTACGGAAGACTTTGAAGACCTAGTACCTATCTCCCAAATGTTGCTGCGCCCTTTTTTGGCTGCTGTTTTGGTTCATCGGGTTTAAAAAATAAAATTTGATTCTTCGGCTATTTCTCAAGATACTAAGTCTTCGGACCTTTGGTTTAGCCTTCCAAGCATTGTAAGACGCAGGTGGTGAAACCTATCATTCCTGTTACAGCCGATTTAAGACAGACTATTGGATAGGTTCCGAATTCCTATCTGGACTGATTATGCAGAAGAAAGACTCCCCGTCTCAGATGGATTCCTGAGTCTTTCCCTACATGTAGGGAAAGATAAAGATTCTTCTCAGTTTCCTTGGTCCCCAGACCATGCTGGGATAGACGATTGAAATCTGATGAGAAGACCCTTATGCAAGCCAGACCATGCCCCCCAGCCCGGTGTTGCAAGGCGGGTCTCTTTCTTCTAAAGAACCATAAGGAACCTGGTCCATAGAGTTTGCCTCTTGGAAAGAGGGCAAGGATGCTGATCTTAGTCATTTGGAACAGATTGCCTTTGATGGTATGGAGAACTTCGAATATAGCCTTATTGTCTCTTAGCCACCTTATGAATGGGTTTTATGAAACCTAATTTTTAGCTGTCTAATTGCTATTAGAGACTGCCTTTATACTATGGAGATCTTATCAACGTGTCTGAGATACCGAATGCTATTGATGCTTTGAATTTTTAACAAGCCAAGAAGTTCTCCTGAATGCCGTAGAGGAAAAGATCTTTTTGGGGGCAGTGGTCTACTTAGCCTCTCAGAAAAACGAGTTAAAGCTGCAGATCAAGATGCCAAAAAGTCTAATGGTAATAAGACTAGAGGTTCTTCCAGATGAGACTTATAGATACAGACCTTAGATTATGGCTACCGCAGAAGAACTTCCGCTTCCAGCTATACTCCTGCCAACATAGTGAACAAAGGTTCCTTTCGGACGTCGGGCTACGACTCTAAGCGACAGCAAATCCATCTATAGAGGCTCTAGACAGTACAGAAGTTATTCTTTTCCTACTCCAGACGTAGATGCGCCAGATGTGGCGCGAGCAGGGGGAGGACGGTAACTATTGATTCCTACCTACCTTTGACGCTAGTGGGGGGCGTCTAAAGCTATTCCTCCCGCGTGGCGGTCGATAACCTCGGATCATTGGGTTCTACAGAACGATTTATAGGGTTACAATTGGCGATTTACATGCCGTGCTATCCACCATGAAAGTCATGGCACTACAACCTTGCCAACGCGACTATAAAGGCTATGATTTTGAAGAACGAAGTGAAGGATTTGGTAAGGAAAAATGCAATCTTTTTCCAATAAAAAGACTCTGGAAGGGCTTCTATTCTGTTTTCTTCGTTCTTTTTCTTCCTGGCCCCGAAGAAAACAGGAGACATCAGACCGATCATAAATCTACCGCCCTCTGAACAGATATATTCGTCCAAGACTTTTCAGAATGGAAACCCTCTCAGCTGTCATCAAAGAGTTGAAGAAGATCTGGTTCGGCGCAACATTGGACATAAAGACGCCTACCTCACAGTTTTTCCTTCCTCCTCATCAAAGATGGCTTCGCTTCAGATTCCGACAAACCAAGTCTTACCCATTTTCAAGTTCCTGGCCATTCGAGTTTCAACGGCTCCCCTTACCTTTCCAAAAATTAGTGAAGACAGTGGCAGAACATCTGAGGAAGGACGGGTATCCAAATATTTGTCATCTTGATTTGATTTGATTTGATTTTCTTCGGTATCGAGTCCACATCCAAGGCAAAATTACAATAATAGACAAGTCCTATCCAGAATAAAAATTGTAGATTACACAGGATTACCCCTTAAGCCCGAAGCTTATTTCCAAAGGGGTCCCTTGCTACAACATATATTTCAAAAACAATAATACATAACCATCGAAAAAAACACTTAAATCAATAAAATACAATAAAATAACAAGCATGTACAGAAACACACATGACTATAACTGAAATACAATAAAAAATATTTAAAAATTCACAATTAATTTGATTAAAAGATGGCTTTTTTACAGACTTCTTAAATAAATTGGACTTGTTGGGAATGTGTTGTGATTGTGCCATGGTAATTCAGCCCAATCAGGAATCGCATTGTAATAAAATGACCCACCCTGAAGTTATAGTGGATACCTTAGGTGGACGGAAATTATGAAAACAGCTTTCTGGTACATGTTGATGAACCCTTGAAATATCTCGGGTGAAGTTATTCTTTAGATAATCTGGGCCCACCTCATTAAAAATTCGTGAACATGGTTTAATCTGAGCGTGCTTGGCTCTATTCCGATTGGTGCTTGTAGCTCCAAGCAAATCAAGTCTGTAAGTCAGTTAACATTGGTTATGAAGACAGTAGAAAAGACGCTTGGGTTTCATGATAACCCAAGAAATCAAATCTCATCCAAGTCAGAAGGCGGAGTTTTTAGGAGCAATCGACTTGAAGAAACAGCCTTTTCCTACAGAAGAGAGGATCACAAAATTGAGAAGATTGCATCCTGCTCATTTTGAAGAGGAATTTATCTCCTGCTCATCTGTGGCTTTCCGCTGCTTAGGAATGTTGGCAAGCTTGGTAGAACTTCTACCCTTCTGCAGGTTGAGGATGGGACTACTCCAGCACCACGGAGTTACTACAGAGCTATATTGGAAGCACCAACGATGTTAAGCACTCAAAGAATCTATGGTGGGAAAGAGTACCACGAGCTCCTCCATCAGTTTTTTTTGTATTACGACGATTGCTTCAAAGACAGGTTTGGGTACATACTGAATCCCCACAAAATAAAGGTAGTATGGTCCGCAGATGATAAGGCAGCTCCATATAAATGTACTATAGTTGCTAGTGGTCTGGCCACGCTCTAAAGCGGATTCCACAACGGATGTTTCTTCTTGGGAGTCAGTGAAAATCAGATCAGACAATTCCACTGTAGTTGCCTAAGTTAACCACCAAGGAGAACAAGAGTTCCTCCATGGGGGGGGTCACTGCACCATCCGCCTCCTCACTTGGTGCCAGAAATTCTTACCCTCAAGGCGGAACATCTCCCGGAGTTATCAACTGTATCGCAGACAGCCTTTCCAAAGGAAAATCAAGCCAAAATGATAGCTTATACTTATTCTTGGATCACCTGTGGAGTTGCATCTCAACGGCCGTATATTCCAGATGATTTTTCAAAGACTTTAACAGGCCCTGGTAACGCTGTTTGCGAACAACAAGAATTACCAACTCCCACCATACTTGCACGTGGCTATTGACGAGAAGCCTGGGTGAGAGACTTTTTCAATAAGTTGGGAGAACCTTGATTGCTTACGCCTTTCCACCGATACAATTCTGGCAAAAGTACGGACAAAGTTTCATCAGCAATCACGGTCAGACAAGATTCTGCTTGTAAGCCCCATTTTGGCCCTTCAGTTTGGTTTTTTAGGCTGGTCAGCATGCTGGAAGTCATCCAAGACTGATGCCTTTAAAGGCAAAATCTGTTGGTGGCCGGAAGAAACAAAAGAGTGTTGCTCCAAGCTAAAAAATCTCTACACTTGACTGGTGTGGGCCTCTCCTCAAGCCGCCTTTAAACCGCAAAGGCTTTTCATAAGAAGCTGCCTCCCTGGCAGCAGGAGCAAGAGGAAGTCAACCTCCATTATCTACAATAGTAGACTTCGACGCTTTAACGTCCGGGGAAAGAAAATACAAGGTTTGATCGCATACTTGAGCCTCTGTAGGAAACGTGGCTTAACTTCCTGACCTCTTTTTTCAAGAAAACCTTCACCTTCACTATTGGAGAAACCTACCTGTTCGGGCCCGCTCCTACTATCCCTTCTGAACCCGGACACTGTTTAGAGACATGGTGTCTCTCGGATCTCATTAAAGGGATGCTAATAAATGTCCTCCGTTCGAAAGCTCACTCCGTCGTGTGGAATCTTCCACTGGTCCTTCAGTACGTCGCCGCGAACCGTTCGAACCGTTGGACAAAGCCACCCTTCCTCGATTGACAGAAGACAGCATTCCTCCTTTGGCTTGCATCTACATACGATGTTTCAGACTCCCTGCGTATCTACTGACAAGAACGATATTAGTTCTCAGACTCTCACAATGTCACTCTACTTCCTCTGCTGGTTCTCATGTCCAAAACACAGACCCTCAATTATTCACCTCAGCCTATAGTTCTTCCCAGAGCTTCCCATAGTTACTGTGACTTGAAGATAAACGCTGGTGTCCAGTCCAGAGCTCTCAGACATTATTCCACCGCACTGCCTTCTTAAGGAATCTATGGATTCTTCAATTTCTGACCACCTTTTCATCACTACACTACAACTAAACCTTAGCAAACTGCAACAAAGCAAACATTTATCACGCTTGGTCACTTCCCTCATCTCTGATGCTTTGAAAGTGAAGCCTCGTCACTGGACAGTAACATCGCCTTAACCCGCATGCTCATGAAATTAGAAGTCAGGCAACATCTTGGTCTTCACTTAGGAGTGACCATTTCTGATATTATGGAACAGCAGATGGAGGAACGCCTACAACGTTCCCAGAACGTTTAAATGAAAAGTCGTCCTTACAAGTAACCAATCGTGGCCAAAACCATCCTGTCCGCAACAGCAGGCTCCATAGTAAGAGGAGGGATGCCATTCCTTATCAACATGCTCAATAAGGTGAGGATTTGCCGTTTTTCATGCTATGTGTGGTTTGATATAGATGTGCTGTATTGACATGCTAATCATTATAATTAAATATGGCTGTACCTTGGGGCAAAATTTTTTCAGCTTCATTAAAACTTCACATGGCGAGAAACCCGCAACAACTGAGACCTGGCTCCACTTCTCCACCTAGTGACCAGTGTGGCAGTCATGCACTAGTTGGATCATTTCGTTGTTATAAATGGATGCAATAGAATCTACTCACTCAGAAAGGTAGTGAGATTATTCTATTTACATACATGTATACTTAGAATGATCCCACATGAACCCTCACCAGGCCCTTCCCCGCAAGTGGAGCCTTGGGGGAAGGTAACAAAAAAGCAAGGATTGTGGGTGCCAGCGACATTAGTGATGGGCGTACCGATGCTATCATGGGACCGCTACTACGAGGCATGGGCGCACCGAATTTTTAATGTGGCAATAGGGGTGTCTCCAGGCTTTTTGAGCCCACAAAAATGACTATTGTCTTCGTAAGTTTATACTGTATCAATAGAATAATCTCAGAACAACATTCTGTGAGTAATATTGAGGATAATTAGATTCATATTCCGAACCTCCAGTGTCCTGAACGTGGGTTTCAGTTGGCACCCATACACTCAAGAAATTCGTCGGAAATCAAACGATTGAATAAAAAAAATTGATGTACCAATGCATTTATTAGATTGCATCAAGGATCACTTTCTGATTGTTGACTTATTGACAATCCCAAAAATAATCAACTATCAACTCCCACATCAGTGGCGTAAATCCCTTTTTGACATTGGGTTGGGGGGATGGGTTGACGAAAATTTATGAATGAACCAGGGTTTTCTGAAAAGATCCTTACTAGCACAGGTGGCATTTAGAAGCTAAATTAGTAAATGATTGTAATTAGAAACAAAATATGCGGTGGGAAGCGCACAGAAATTTTACCAGTTTTAAAACTATATGGTAAAATATGATGTTATTTTTGGTAAAAACACATGAATGGGCATCAACATAGGGGGGGATTCGCATTGACCATCCCCCCTCATCAAAATTATTGGGGTATTTCCCCTCCCCATCCCCCCGGATTTACGCCTATGCCCACATCGAGTATTAGTTTTTCATCAGTTAACCAGAACTAGAGATCAACATTTTTTTATAAACTACGTCATTCTTCAATTCTACTGACCCTGTTCTGGTACCGTACAACAAGGAGCAGTGCATAAATAAGAATCAGCTACTTCCAGAAGGTAAATTTCACAGCCAGCTTGTCCCCTGCCTTTAGTGTGACCACAAACAAGATTGATAGGCCAAGACGGAATTACAATTAGGAAATTTTCATTCAGGTTATACCAAAGACTTGCACATTGGGATCATGTTAGATTAATTCATCATCTAATCAATTGTATTATCCTGTACTGTAATTCAAAAGGCAATCAAGAAGGTAAGATGTTTAAAAAAAATCAGGTCTTTTCTTGGGTGAAATCATTAAGGGCACAAAGTGTTTTTTTCCCCCTAGTTTCTATTTTAATTTCACTTTTCCCTAAAACTCACATGACTAATGGTATAAATTGTTTTAAGAAAAGGAAAATTTGTAATGAATGAAATTTAGCCTTGGCCACTGATGGGTATGATAATAAGGAAAATAATACACATTATAGGTCAATGGCCTAATTGTTTCTTTTCTAGCAACTCAAAATTTTGCAATTCTTATTTTGTGCCTTGCCCAGAACCAGAGGTCCAGTAGACGATTAACGAGTAGACATTTGATCTCGATTGTTCTGGTTACCAAAACTAAAGTAAAGTATAGGACAGATGTAGGTAGATTCATATAGTTCTATCGTTCGGTGCCTGGAATCACAATTATACTTAAAATTCTACGTTCAGAATTTCAAAACGACTGAGGTAGAATTTGGTGAGAGTCTGAGGGTCCACTCTCGCAAAGACTCCCCCAAACATCCATGAGAATGCCAACTGCAACAGTCTCACATGAACTGGATTGAGGAGAATCAAAAACTCTTGAACTTACCTGAGAATACAAATAGGCTCTCCTAGCTCATCCCGAAATTCTAGCCTCTAAAGGTGATTTAAATACTTCTCAGTGGCCAAATCCCAAAAAATATGAGTTCCAAAGCGTGTACAGTGTCTTGGCAAATTCATCGAAAATGCAAAAAGATGGATAATTTGGGTGCTTCGAGTGGGTCGGTAATGGTCATTCCCTTGGCCCTATATATGACATTAGATCCTTTTTTATTAATTATATTAAAATAACCCTTACGGGAGTTGATTCTTCAGCTCCACTGGTTTTAGAATAAGAAAATATTCCTGACAACATTCAGAGTTTTGGTAAAGATATTGCTTTGTAGATGTCTAAATTTGGGATTTCTTGGCGCCACCACCTGTATACGAGGATTACTGCATGGTTCGAATTCTGTGAAACATTGATTAATCAGTTAATTATTTTTTTACACTAAGAGATAAAAATCCAACTATAAAAGCAGTGAAATAAGTCACAAAAAATAGATAAGCCCTCAACATTCAGTGAAGAGCAAATTTCTACTGCATGAATAGGAGCATTTTTGTTTGTTCCTCTGCAGGGGTGGTCCGAAAGCAAGATACCACAATCCTCTGTCTTAGAACCAACATGCCTACTTTATTCCTGAAAACAACTGGATGGTAGGCGGACTAGGGTCTTGCTTAGGGCATTAGTCAATCGTTCACAAATTAGTATTTTGTCGGACTTCTGTGGAAAAACTGCTGTAAATGTAATTGTGAAATAACAAATTATAGTTTTGGCAATTAGGTGTTTGTAGAGCTATTAAAGGGTTTGGTAAGCATGTCAGTTATCGTAGCTGAGACCTAAACACGCCCTTGGGGAACTCCTCATTTAGAGAACGATCTATGTAAGGTTTGTGGCTTTATGCCTTTCTGCAAGCCAATTAGTTATTACAAACGAATGATTACCATGTGATGCCTGCCTTTCTTGACCTAGGCTTGCATAAGGAGAGCAATCCTGAATTTTAGCTGGCACAAGCAGAACAAACAGGGTAAGGTAAATTGAACCAAGGTTGATGATCTGAATGTCTAATTAAAACAAAGAATTGCAGAAGCTCCAATCGGTAATTTTCTTAATTGTCGTACCTCTTTTCGGTGTTGATTTGCAGGTGCAAGTAGTAGTAGGGGGTGGGGGGGGGGGGGGGGGGGGGGGGGGGGGGGGGGGGGGGGGGGGGGGGGGGGGGGGGGGGGGGGGGGGGGGGGGGGGGGGGGGGGGGGGGGGTGGGGGGGGGGGGGGGGGGGGGGGGGGGGGGGGGGGGGGGGGGCGGGGGGTGGGGGGGGGGGGGGGGGGGGGGGTGGTGGGGGGGGGGGGTGGTGGGGGGGGGGGGGGGGGGGGGGGGGGGGGGGGGGGGGGGGGGGGGGGGGGGGGGGGGGGGGGTGGGGGGGGGCGGGGGGGGGAAAAAAAATAAGAAGGGGGGGGGGGGGGGGTGGGGGGGGGGGGGGGTGGGGGGGGGGGGTGGGGGGGGGTGGGGGGGGGGGGGGGGGGGGTGGGGGGGGCAAGCAAATGGAGCCTCTGTCTCCAGGTTTAGAGGAAAAGAATTCATTATGGTAGTGAACACATGGACCCTCGCCAGCTACCCTGACAAGATAGACTACTGTATTTATATGCCAGATATAAAACAGGTAAAGTTTGGTCTAGCAGATGGTTAAATACAGACTTACTATACAAATTTTAAGGAGGACCTGCAAAAGATAAAGAAGGCTAACATGCCGACACCAACACAAAGTACATAAAAGCAAGCCTGGAAAATAGTGCATGGAACTGGGAACCTGGTTCCCCCTCGGAACTCGTATTAGGGAAATTTGTATATCATAAAGAAATTAAATAAGAATTGAAGGCGAAAATTTGCAATCTGGGAGGAAAATTTGTGATTGTGTTCCCGGGAAATATGAGGCTATTTTCAAGCTCTGCATAGGAGTATCATGAATCTTTAACCCTAACTCCCTCCCAGCTCCTATGCGGTAAACGCAGGCAGTAATGGTAGGCGAGCATGTTACGTTTGTGGGACATTTACCCGCTAGCAAGAATTTGGTGAAAAGGCGTTAATGCCCGACCAGCGGGTATCTGGCAATGGGTCTCTCAAGGGGTAAATGTCTAGCTGGCACTAAGACTGTAATAATACTGCAATAGCAACGTTTTCACGATCTCCTGAGAGTAAGTGCCCAGCAGCGTTTTTATTCTGCATTTTCCAAGCGGTAAATCTAGCTGGCGTAAATCGGCAATCCAATTGTCCACGATATCCGGAGGGGTAAATGCCAGCTGGCAGTAATTGCACATTCACATCTCTCAAGGGGTTAAATGCCTAGCCGGCAGTTATTGACAATAAGTCTCCAGAGGGTAACTGTCCGGCTGGCATTGTTGCCATTGAATGTGACTCCCGGGTAAATTTCTGACCAGCATTTATCGGATGGGTCTCTTCAAGGGTAAACATGGTTCATTGTCGTAAATAATTAGATCTTACGCTTTGAAATGTCATTGACATGAAAAGTAAAACTAATTTTCCGGCAAGAATGAATGCAGTCCTTAATGACGCTACGTATCTAGTACCTCACAATTCCCCGTAGATATGATACATGAGTGAAAATCAAGTGGCATGAATAATATGGAAAACCGGACACTGACACGACTGTTAGCATAACTGAATATGTACCCTCCAATCATTTTGATCAAAGAGATAGAAAATAAGGCTAGAAGACCTACGGCATCTCGATTCAACGATCGCTTAAATGTTACTGCCCATGTAACCTTTACAGCAGAATGATGCACTTTCTAGTTGATTTCGCCACGGAGACCCTGGTTCTAAAAAATTAAATCCTTAGACATCAAGAACAAGGTCAGACATGTGGTTTGTTCAGAAAATTTACATATAAAGAATCAGATAGGTTTTTTTTGACAGATTTTAATAGCTTCCAAAAATTGAACGTGGGGTATAGTATATCGTAGTTGCCTGTGATGAGTGTGACGTTTTAAACACAGTAGTAGTGCACCCAACTTCTGGATATTGTTATGATTGATGTGGAAAGATTGTTTTATTTAATGATTTAAATTGAGATAAAATACAGAATGATGGTGTTCATGCATATACAGGGTGAGTAAAAAAAAAAAGGGACCCTGTTGTGTCCGCCATTTTGCATTTGAAAGTAACATATATCTAAATATGTGATATTCATCTGAAAGCTTAGTTATCATATTTGCTGCAAAGATCATTCACATCGGTTAGGTATTAGACCGAGTTACAGCGTGAATTCAGCAGTGGTTTCTGCACCGTCCCACGGAATCACATCTTGTTAGTCGGGCGCCGTGCATTCAAATGGGAATCCGTGGATAGGGGATGAAAACGGGACTACTTGATTCAAAAGACTTGTAGCTCGGCCTAGACATTAACGATTGGAATATCTTGGCAAGGCAAATAACGATAATGAAATAGGCTTTCGATGTATCACATTACGTTATATATATATGATTTAAAAACTCAAAATGGCTGACCAATCCGGGTCCAGTTAATTTTGTACACCCTGTAGATGACAATTAGAGGCTTAAAATTGCAGTCTTTTCTGAATGTGGTTGTTATAAGACGCTATGCAAAGAAAAATTTTGAGGTTATAAGCAGGTAAAAAGTGTGTTAAATTCAAATTCTGGATGTTGCCTAAGGGCATCATTCAAGGATTGATAAACTGCTCTCTGGTCAATTGTATTAAGTATTACACCCTCTTAAGTTAAACATAGAAGTGTTGATGCTCAGTGTGTCAACACAGAAAATTTGTTGCTGAATGGACACATCAAGAAAATATTGTTTGGTTTGTGACAGGCAACCATAGGACAAATGACATACATTGAAACCAGGTTTATTTGATTCCAAGGCAGACAAAAATGGTGAGTAAGGGAAAAAATGCAGAACCATTTACAACTAGCATAAAAGACCGAAAACTGTATACAGTCCACTGTATTGGAGATGCCAAGTTTCAGATGCTAAAGCTTAGACAAATACAAGCATGACACTGCTTATCTCTCCAGCACTGGCGCACCCCTTAGTTTTATTTATAGTTTTAGTTAAACCAAAGTTTTGAATCCGGTTTTGTCCCCGCTAACAGGGATGGCCGGATACACCTCACACTCAGCAATACTGCTGTGTGAGGATTTATTGGAGCAAAATATAATTGACCGGATGCCCTTCCTGACGTCAATCCACAGTTTTTGGGCCTAGCGTGTGGGCATCCATGCCCATCATGCAAGGCAGCATGTGCTGGATGGCCGCCATTAGCTCTCCTGAGCTGACGCCCTTATACTTTTTTGCAATTCTCACTCAGGCACAGATAGACCGAATGAGACCGTCCAAATACCTAAATTAAACATGTCCTGCAGTGTTGAGTGTATCCCCCCCCCCCAATGGTTGGTTTTGGTACTTTGAGATATAATCAAAATTCCTAGTGGATAGAATGTTGAATAACGAAAAAGTTAGGGTTGTTTTTTAGTTAATTTGAGGTTAAAAATTTATTTGTGCAGTTTTCAAGCAATAAGAAAATAGCAATGCCCGAGACATTAACATTGCCTAAGATAAACATTGGGCGGACCATTTGCTTTTCCTGTGGTATTTCTCAACACACCATATAGGATGGGTATTTATTGAATGAAAATCCCACAATATATTCCTTGAACAATGGAAATGATGACCAAGAAGTAGGTAATCGTGCCAAAAGACAAGTTACAATTCTAACGAGTTCAAATTCAGACCTTGCGTAAGCTATAGCTCAGGTTTTTTGTTATCCTTAATTGGGAATAAATGGTTGAAGGTATTTTTTGTTACAAATAATGCATCATAAGCATAGGAAAATGTCAATGAACTATAGTTGGCTTGCACTTGTCCATAGGATGTGCATTACATTGTACTTCATTGAGGTTTTCCAGCCTTTTGCATTGACTGAGAAAAAAAGTATTTCACTATCCATCAATTTCCTTACACACCCCCCATTCCTTAAACAAATCTGATCTCGATGGTTTTGGTCAGCAAAATACCCGCAGGTACATCTGCACTAACTTGCGCAGCGTGAAGGATGATCATTGAGAATTATAGTCCATTTTCTTTTGAATGAATTGCATTATCTTAAGGAGTTCAGTGAAGTACAAACCCACTATGTTTGACGTCGTGAGTCCATTCTTTAACATTTGCCACAAAAAGGAATCTTCAAACACCCTGGTTTTGTATCTGGATCTGCACAAACTTTGTTTATTCCCACAGGGGGGGGGGTCCTTCAGGTATCTGGCTGAACAATGATGCAGAAAGTATCGACTAAAAACCATTTTCTTTTAAAACATACTAATTTTTGTGTCGCCTGCCTTAAGGCAGAAAGCACTAGGGATCACTTTTGTCCACTGTAGTCCTGTTGATGTCTGTTGATGTCTGTTTGAAAAAGGGTTAACATTGCCTGTACTATCCAATACTTTGATGGATTAAACCAAATTTGGGTCACAGGTGCAACATTAACACCCCATTTGGTTGATTGAGGTCAAAAGTCACATACCAAGGTCCAAAGGTCATGTGTAGGTCACGTTGTAAAAATAGGCTATAAGTGTAAAATTACCTCATTTTGGAAAAGTTGAAGTTCAATTGGAAACCAAACTTGTGTCATAGTGCAACATGGATCCTCATTTGTTGATGAGTCAAAGGTCACCTCCAAGGTCAAAGGTCATGGAGTCAGAGTTTGTAAGAGGCTTAAAATAGTAAAATTGACCTCTTTGAAAAGTTTGGAACCAAACTTGTTTTATGGAGTTTACATGCAACCCTCATTGTTTATTGAGGTCAAAGGTCCTATCAAGTCAAGGTCATGTGGAGGCTATCTTCCCAACCGCAATGGCAGGTGACCCTAGCGGTCCGAGGACCGATGTATTTTTGATGTTCCTTTCCCTTCTTGTTTGAAAAGGCTCTCCCGCTCAGGTCTCCACAAATTTACGTAAGTGCCCGCTTCCCTGCTGTAGTTATTAGTACAAAATCTGTCCACCTGGCATTGAACCCTCTTCAGGGATCGAGTTGATGTCTTTTTTTGTCCCCGCCGAACAACGTTCAACAACATGCTTCTCCATATTCTGTGTAATTGTTCAATAAACAATCTCCAACTTTTCATTGACTGTCTTGTCTTTTGAAATTCTTGGTACTACGATGAAAACTTCAATATCATGCTTGATGCTTTCGATGATGCCAAAAAAATTTCCTCTTCACAGGACGCTTCCTCGTTGGGGAGAACTTCAATTCGATAATAACCTTACAGTAATCAGCCAAACTATCATTGACTGTTATCTTATCAATTTTGTCCTCAGTATTTTTCTTCTGTTATCCTTTTTCTAAAATATAATGCCTGCTAACATGGTAAGCTAAATGCAGCTGAAATCAGAGTATTTGTAATCACCATGGTATTTACCCACAAATATAATTTACTTGAAGATGCATTAGATCAGGGGTTGGTTTTTAGAAGCTTTAAATCAGAGCAAGGTGCATTTTTGTGATCACATATTTGCAATCTGCAGCATAAAGTAATCCAGGATAACAAGTTTGAATGATCTCAGGGGTGTAGTTCTTTACTTTGGCTCTATGAATATTGATTTTTTTAGATGACCCCCCCAAATTTGAAATTGCTGTAGCATGAAAATGAAAAGAGGTATAGATCTCAAATATTCAGGATTTTTGTTTTTCATGAGTATATTTAAATACACCAAAAAGGAAAGAAATCCATGAGGTGATGGTATACTCGATTTGTTGAATTGGCATGGAATGACCCTGGCATTACAAAGCACTCCATAAGAGAGAATTACAAACTTATATTTGTATGTACTTGAAACATTTAATCATAACAGTAAACATCAAATTAAATTCATATTATTCAATCCCCTTGGTCCACCTGAATTTATTGGAGTTAATGCCCATGATTGTTTAATTATAGTTCACCCGTAGTTCATATTGTAACAGCAACATTAAAATTTAATTTGTATTCTTCAAATGTCATCAGTCTTCATGAATCTCTTCTTGAACTTGAAGTTAGGTGAATGGGAGTTTCAAACTAGTAGTTCATCCATACTTCATAATGTAAAGGTAAACATCAAAGTTATATTATTGTTCAATTCTGTCAGACCATTTGAAGTCAAATTCATGGCAGCTTCATCATAGCCCATCCATATTATAGATCAGCTATTGATCATTAGAGTAATAGTTCCAATTATTCTTATTCATTGTCTTTAGTTCAGATGGACCAATTATTCTTCAAAATTAAATTTCATGGTGAGCTTTCCATTCACAAAACGTAGCACAAATTCAGTTCCCTCGGTCTGTACTCCTTGGTCAACCTTCTGCCCAGCTCCATCTCCTGCTTCTGCTGACTCTTCTGGGTCATTCATTGCTTCACTTTCTCCTTCCTCCTTTTCTTTGACAACTTGAAGTGGTTTGCCTTTGGGTCTTGGGGCAACCTCTATGCAGTCCTTTGAATCAGAGGATGAACTGCAATTGGAGAAACTCCCAAAGAGTGACACCTGGGGGATGTAAATTGAGGCTGTTTTCCATAAGTCCTGGGCTCTTTCTCTTGAGGCGTGCTCAGACCTTTGTATTTATGGGGATCTGTTTCTTCTTGGATGACACCTTGAGCTTTACCCTTGGGTTGTGGGTATTTCATCTCTCTTTATCACAGGTTGGGTTTGTGTTTTTCATGCATTTTAAGGGACCCTACTAGTAGTCCCCACAAAGGGACAGTAAGGTTCAGGGCAGGGAACCCCTGTGTCCTGGTGTCTGAGAATTCTGCTTCTTATGATGGTGTGGGTGAGTATTGGAATGAGCGAAGGGGGTGGTTGGGACTGTCCTAGGAGTGTGGCAGTGGATAGCTGGAATTGGGGGGATGGCTCTGCAGTGTGGTAGCAGGAGATCAAATGGAAGATGGCTCACGAGTGTTGGTTATGAAAGGTAATCAAAAGACAAGACAAAGAACACATTTTGCCACAATAAATAACAAGTAAGAAGCATGTGATAAGCAGCAAAATAAAACATGCAAAATAATATTACTGTCGTAAATGACTATGGTCAGGATTTCCTCTTTATTGAGCTCATTTCGCTGCACAATCATCTATGGTTGTGACCTGCAGGCTCTATCTTCTGTTGAAATGGTTAACTGGTCATTGGACTTTCTGTTTTAAAAACATTTTAGGCAATTAACCATGAACTGAAGGCCAATGCCAACTTTTAGGCAGTATGAATTATGGTGTTCGACACCAGGTAGGGTTCTCTATCTATTTTGAGACCTTTCCTGTCCCTTATCCTCTAATGTGAGACCTAATAGTTTATGTCTAAATATTGGGACCAGTTCTATATCCAACCCTCTGGTCTCCCGAGGCCTCGGCCCCTTATATAAATGAGTACTTCTTCAAGAGGGACCTTATCATCTTCACACACATATATACCAATGGGACCAGTCAGTCGGAAAAAGTGGGCTTTATAGGGAAATATCTGCCAGAAAGTACTTGAGGATTATGTTTCTCTAAAAAGCTACGGATCTTCACTAATTGGGTCATCAAGTGGAGCTTGTCTGATTCATTCTTGTTTTAGGGCACATGTGGTCCAGTGGTTATGACTGCAGATAATGATCCAAAAGGTTGTGGGTTCGAGCCACGCGTGGCCAATGTGTTGTGTTACTTGGGCAAGGCACTTACCTACTTGCTTCGTCCACCCACGCCATATTCAGGGTAGGTGTTATGGGGGATATGGACAATCTACGTGATGATATGGCATGGCGCTGGCCGGCTGCCGGCCTAGGTGAAGCGAAAGGATTGTGACGATCCTGAAGGCAGCGTAATAATAAAGGCAACAGCGTTTGTATTCCTGTGGAAAAGGCCACTATAAAATGTCCGGTATATTATTATTATTATTTCCCATTTATCCAGGAATTGTCATGGCCTTTAACGGCAAGTAAAAAAAAAACATACTGATTCAATTCCTGGCTATATCTATTTGTCTTAAGGGCAGGTTATAGTGCTTTTGTTTTACTCGAATTTCTGATTTTTGCACCATTTTAATCTTCAACCTGGTGCTATCGTTACCACAAAGGTATCCAATGCAAGGAAAATTCTGAGTGTATTTTGCCGATTAAAGCAGCGGATTTGACCATTTAAAGTCACAAATCCACATGGTCGTAACGGCGGGAACTAAAGCCCATTACACGCCGTCAGGCGCAAGGCCCAGGCATCCGTCGCGCGGTGAATTTGTACTTGCTAATGACAGGTGCGGTGTTTTAAGTACGTTTGCAGCAAAAGCTCTGGGAAAAACGAAAAATAATATTTTGAAAGTAAACAAAGCGCTAATTTAGACCAGGACCGAAATTTCAATTCTTGATGATTTTGGAGTTCGGATGAGAAAAAGATGTTTGGGATTCAATAGTGCATTAAGACCTTAATAATCTTCACAAAACTAGTGCATAAAGATGTATTTTAATCACTGCACAAGTTGAAGTTAAAGGATAAAGTATTTGAGGGAAAGAGATCAGAGTGAAATGGCGTGAGAAGTCACCTTTTTACTAAAAAACAGATTTTCAATGTCAATTTCGCAAAATTCAGACAAATTCAGACAAGAAACTCCAAAAGTACCGAAGTAAAAGGTAAGGTTTAACTTTTCTACGATAATGCAATCGGTCTTCTCTAGGGGATGTTTTCTCAATTTTTCATGTTCGATTCTAACTAAAGAATATTCTCCAATATATACGCAAAATTTTGGAAAAGAAAGGTAAAAATCACACTTTTTGACATTTTTTCCTGATATTTCGAAAAGTAAGCTCTATTTTTCAAAAATGAAAAAAACCGTACCTAGACAAATTGTCATGGTTTCTAAAAAATAACATAAGAATCATGAAAAATTCAAATGTTGTGTTATGCTGTCTGACAAATTTTGGGGCAAAATCTTGTGTTTTTGTAGTTTTCTCAAAATACGGAAGTTTTACTAATTTATGCCATCATCGGGGTCATCGTCCAATTTACTTCTAGAAAGGTATACGTTTACAGACAATAATCACATTATTTGCGAAGTTAAAAACAAAATAGATTACTCGGAAGCTCAAGGTTCACACATGACCGTAAAGGTGCAACAAGGGATTTAATATCGGGTGTCCCTAAAAAATCGAAAGTACTGATTTTTGCCCTGAAGTAATAGCCTTCCATCAAAAAAATATCACCATCTGAAAGGATTAAGCTGAGAAATGTTTCTTTGGTACAAAAATGTGGAATTCTATTTTGTATAGGAGCCAAATACAAAATTCAGCTATGTTTTCTATTGAAATTTAAAGGCAAATCAAAATTGCCTTTTCTCTCTTTTAAGACATTTCTGTAGCCAGAATACCCAAGGCAAGTACTCTATTGAGCGTCTAATCTATATGAAATTACTATGTATGGCACAATATTTGGGGGCCTCAAAAAGCTCTCGTTGCACCTGTAAGAATGGGTTCATCAGGTTTTGATAATACTTGCAGGCATGTCTACTGACTCTCTGCATACAATGTTCATTGTGTACACAGTTGGACCTTAACAGACAGGGGCCTACGGAGAAGGCATTAATCATGGTGCATCCAAGATGGTACTCATGTGGAAGGTATAGGCATCTAATAACCCTCTATCCAACCTGAAGTGGCTCAGGGTGTTGAACGCATAACCATTTAATGGTCAGTGTTTTTATGTGAACTCTGCCCATTCAGGTAATCATGAAATGAGATTACGGAGGCTTCACAGTACCTTTACTGGCTTCTTTCTTCTCTCCCATTTGTGCTTGATA